>BMAW01120975.1:3935550-3963427 GCA_019974015.1 Nephila pilipes | reverse complement strand
CTAGATAATCTGCCGATTAACTAAGCAATGGGAGAAATAAAGCAGTTTCCCCCACTTTTACGAATTGGCTTTGTTAATACGCTGTTTAAGTAGGTGATGTGTGTGTGACAATACCTGATTTTTGCGCTTCATCAGCAACATATGCATATTCGAAGACAATTTTTTACATTTGAATGTAAAGTAAACCGAAATAAAAGAAGCCCCAAAATTCTTTTTATCTCCGCGCACATTGTAAATCTTAACCTTTTTTATTTTTCGAATTTTTACGCAATATTTAATATCACATTAATAATTTGAATTCAGGGAAATAGAAAGGGAAATTTGTGTTACTTTTTATTGACTAGCAGTTTTCTTATTAATTTATTTTAATTACTTTCTGTTACTTTTCTGAATTTAATATTTTAACAAGGTGGGAGATCGAATACTATCTCTCAATACGTTTGAGCAAGAGTAATAATTTAAAAGAGGAGGAAAGTCGGCTGGGATTTTTTATCATACAATGGTAACGAACTCTTGAAACTATGCAGCAAATAACAACATGAAACGACATATTTTTCACAGACTTTCAAAGCAAATTTTTCAAAAGTCATGTGATTACCAAACCCAAAAGGTTTTCACCGTTAAAAAAGTACCATTAATTAAGGTTAATTAAAAAACAAAAAACGTGAATTCGAACTGAATGTCAACGGATAATTCAATGCTAATTTTAATCAATATAAGAAATTCAAAGACATCAGATGAAGCAAAAACAAATTAATTTGGAAATTTACATCGTGTTTTACACATATTGATTTATTTGTTTTGAGTGTTATGGGTAAAATTATTTAAAATGCTTTTTGATACAGATGCTTTAATGATTTTTGTAAATTTAATTAAAAATACATTCGTTTTTTTTTTAACACAGTATTTATTCATTGAACCATCAAAAGATGACAAAACTGTGAATGAAATTGTATTTAGACCTCTTAGAAATATATATGCATCTTTTTCTTTCGTGGAAGAGAAAGGAAGAAAACGCTTTAAGAACTTCTCGTCGCATTGTTTTTTGAATGAATTGTTGAAAGTAAATTACTGTAAAAAACAAACTTTAAATTTGTAATGAATGTGAAATATAGATTTCTATAATATTAATAAAATAGATTATACATATATATATAATAATAATTATTATTATTTTATATCCATTGAATTCTTGCTGAAATATTTCCTCGTTAGAGACAACATATTTTTGCAGGTATAAAAAAATTCATCTCTCTCTATTATATATATATATATATATATAAGTCAATTATTACATATTAAATTTAAAATTGCAGAATAAATACTGAATTCGTTGGACTGGATTAGTTATTACTGAGATTTTATGTCCCTTTACAAAAGTTAAATGTTATTAGAAGTGTAAAATTCAATATTATCCCTTCCTCTAACACAATATTTATATTTTAAAAGGGTTTTTTTTAAAAAATTTTATTTTCGTTGGAATGTATACATTGCTCTAAATGAAGAAATTAGACTAATTAACTTTAAAACCAATAAATCAAAAATAGATTTCTAAAAACATTGGATAATAATGAAATCTACACCAAAACTCTTATAAGGCATAATTGTAAGTAAAAAAAACTTTGAAAAGTTTTCATCCTTATTGATTTTTTTCTCATAATCTTTCTTGAGTTATACAAATTGTTTTTAAATCTTATTGAAATATCTCGATTCCATCGGGAAAGTTATCAAATTTCTCCATCTAACAATATTTTACTATTATGTAATGATTTAAATTCGGACATGCTAATTTAACAATAAAACATCTGCAACGCTTCATAAATATAAGATATATTTTTAGTGATTTACAAAACTAGCTTGGAATATAACTATTCTTGTATTAATTTAAGTAAAGAAGAAAAAAACTAATTAATTATGTATATTTTCAGATTTCTTGCTCAAATATCTAAACAAATAAAAAAAATTAGAGGAAAATGCTTTTTTTCATTATGTTTGTGGCTATTATTTATGTTTTATGAATTTGCTTGAAAAAATAAGATAAAGATTTTTTTTTTATTTATTTAATTACTCGTAAGTGAGAATAATAGTAAAGTTTGGGAGATTTCTCGCATTTACTTTTTTGAAATTATTTTTTAGTTTTATCCATTTGTTTAGCCTCTCTTTCAAATTGTTTACGATAGTCCCTGTCATTTTAGTGAAGCATTTAGTCTGCTTTTTTAAGCTTTTCTAAGCTTTTCTCCCAATCATTTCTTGCGCCTCTGCATCGTTTTTTCCCCCATCTGTGAACTAAATTTATATCATTAGCAGATTTCGTTTAAGAAAGACTGTTCGAAGCTGCAATAAACGAAGAAAAAGTAAAGGAATGTAAGGGGAAAAAATAATAAAGTGAATGAGACAGAAGCGAAGTGAAGAGACTGAAAAGAAAAGATTCGCTCGCTAGAACGAGAGTGCCTCTTCTCCATCTTCGGGGGAAATTTTATTATTATCTTTATTAATTTGCATTTTTAATTTTTTCCCCTTCTTTGGCAACATTTTATTGCTATTTTTACGACTTTTCATCGGATGAAGTTTTCGGGTTGGTCCTTCACCGAGCGCTAAAAATGCTCTCGCATGCTTTTAAAGCAGATTTCTGAAGAAAAAAAGCTTTCCTGACTGGTCTTTAGTATTTTATGAATGATGAAGGTAGAAGTAACGAGATTAGTTTGGGGATGCATTCAATTTCAGCTTAAATTAAATACAGGAAATTGTTGAAGAACATCGCTTATTATCACTTATATTCTATCTCCTCCTCACTTTTCAGTTTCTAAACAAATTTGAAATAGTTTCAATTTTTTTTAGGTCGGATTGGTTCCTAATAAGCTGCTATTAATCTTTTTCTTCAAATTAATTAATGTTTTTATGTCATTCAGACTAATCAATGGCGTACGTTAGGCATTAAATGACTTGATAGAAGTGTGCATATTTTTTTTTTTTTTCCTTTTCGGGGGAATTTCTGCTTAAAAAAATATTCATTAATTTCTTCTTATTTCAAGAATTAGTCTGCGGAAAAGAATAAAGTATGGAAATTTATAAAAAGCTGGATTTCATTGGAAATTCTATAATACAATAATTCTAAATTTATCATCACCCCATTAATTTGAAATAATTGATAAAACGCTTATTTTTATAGGTATATTTTATTTTTAAGCCTTTACAAAAGACACAATGTTCTTAAATTTAAAACGAAAATCTCGTAATTACTTTAATGACTTTTTTATGCTAGTAAGAAAATATTCGAAAGGAAGCCTTAATTATAAATAATAGAAAAGAAAAAAAAATTTAAACTGCAAAAATTTTAAATTAATAAATATTTAACTTCTTTTGTAAAAAAAATTCCTTATTTACATTATCAATGATTATTTTTGTAACATTTTATTTAACATCACTTCAATATCATTGAAATTTCTTTAATTAGCATTTATTCTATTACTTTTATTAGATTTTTTTATTATCTCACTTTCATGTTCTAAAGTTTGTTTTTGGAATTTCTTTTGGATTGGAAGAAAATTTTATCTGATTTCTTTTAAAATTTTCAATAGACAGAACTCTTAACTGTTTCAAAAAATCTTTCATTTATCATAGAATGTAAGTAACTCAAACTGAAAAATTACGATTTTTGTATACCGAGGACACATGTCTGGCCTTACAGTCGCAATCTTAATCATTCGACTTCAGTTCCTTCAGGTGATTCAAAAGTCGAAATATAGATTGGATAGTTAGTGAAGTAATTTTTTTTTTTCATGCCAAGTGAAAGAGAGAGAGATCACACACACATACAAAGATATTAAAATACTTTTAAAATGTCATTTCACAATTAAAAGTAAATATTACTGCCAATATTTGTAATAAAAAATTTCAAAATTAGAGAAAAAAAAATCATTAGCTAATTTTAATTTTGATTTTTAGAATTGAATGCTTTACTTTTTTTTTAAAAAAAATGAAATTAATGGTGTCCTCGACCTAATATTAAATAGGACCAAATTCGGAAACACATTTCGAGATATGGTATGTTAAGAACTAAAATCACGTTTTACAAACTTTCAGGGAATAGCATATTTACTCGTGAATTCTGCTCATTTCCGATATAATTTGTGTGTGTGTGTAGAATATTATCCATATTTCGATTTCTAGGCTGTAATACAAAATAAATTTTTAACTTTACAATGAGCTTGAGAAATTACGTATTTATTGAATCTTGAACACTCAGATCAAATATATATGCGATAGATACCTCGAACTTATAATAAAATTGAGATTTTTTTTAATTCTAAAAAAAAAAAAAAAAACTCTGATTTTGGGTCCTGTTTTTTAACATTAGATGAAAATAATCATATTCAATTCCTTCTTGAAATTTAAAACATAAGATTATTGTTTTCTTTTTGCATGCATTAATGTTTCTGATTTTAGAATTTTTTTTAGATACACCTGACTTGCATCAGGCACTTTAACATGAAAAAAAAATGTGCTCGAAGCAATTAATATATAGAGAATTTATGAGAAATACGCCTGGTTCATATTAACTACATCTGCACCGAATCAGATTTTACAGCCGATAAATGAATGACTTATTAATCCTAAAGAAAAGACTTCAGTGTGAAAATTAACCGGCGGTACTTATATATTTATAATTTGCAAGAATCACTTGAAAAGTATATATATTGCAAGTAAAAACGCATTTATGTTAAATATTTATTTTTTCAATTCGAAAAACTTGCATTTAGATTTTCTTTTAAATTTAGTTCCTACTTTAAAGTAATTCTACGACATTTTTTTTATATGCTTATAATGAAGTGTGAAAATTAACTGAGAGAGGACTAGCTCTATCTTCAACTATTTACTATTCCTCATCTCTTTATCATGTTCAGAATTACGAGGTCCGTTACCAATAGCTCATGTATGTTTTCTAGTTTGATGCGAATTGAAGCCAATCAACCCAAATTCTTCTTTTCTTTAAAAACAGCCGTGATAAAATAACTAATCATTACATTTTTTTCAGTTTTACATATATGTGTGTGCGTATGAGTATCAATTCATTATCTTAAAATGCCCTGAACTTTTTGTAAACTAAGTGACAAAACTCAATTCACACACACATGAAAATTAAAGTTTAATCTAGCAAATCTTAATCTATGCATGCAAAATTTGAATACGGTTCCTATATTTGTAATACCTTAAAAACTCATTTTGCCTCATTCTAATAAAAACAAATGAAAAAATTAGGATCTGTTATTAAAGATAAAACTGATATAAACATCTGACGTTGGATACAAATTAAAAAAGTTCTACGCAAAGTTTTGCAAAGAACAGATTAAGCCACCTGAGGAGCGGGTTTTTTTTTTTTTTTTATAATTATTATTAAATTACTCGGTTAAATATAAGAATTAAAGTAAACCATGAAATATCAAGAAATGGACATTAGTAAACTTTTCACATAATAAAATTAATGGAAACGATAGATTATTAAATTGAATATTATATCAGCTACATGTTATTAAAATTAAATCAAACGAAAAATATTATTAAATTGAATAAATTTAAGCTAAATGTAATTAAAATTGAAGCAAACTTTAAAAAATTGAAAAGTGATCTGGTATGCCAAAACGCCCCCTCTAAAACAATAGCCACTTGAGTGGCTAAAAAAAATATATTCTTTGACTCTTTATCACTAATTATATATGATTTTTTTAACAATACATTAGTTGATATTAGAAGTTTCTAATGCAAGAGAGAGAAGTTTCGAGCGCGCGCGTTATCTTTTCGTTGTCCTGTTTCATATATGATTTCGCCGTTTTGTTTTGCCTCTATTCTACTTTCTGCTTCCTCGTATTTTTTTATTAATGTAAATTTCCTCATATTCAATGTATCTCGATTTCCCTGCTGTTTGCATGGGAACTATTCTATTGCTCTATAGAATCCTCTATAAAACGAACAGTCAGAACTCCTGTGATCCGGCGCTCGTTTCGCAGTAATGGACGCCTAGAGGTGTTAGAAACAGGAAGTGACGAGCGGAAGCGAAGGGGCGGAGTACCATAACCAATCGGTGATGGAGAGTGTTCAATTGGCCACGCCCTTCCTGACTGGCTACCTGGAGCTTTCAACGGGATACACTGTTTACATACCTCGCCTTCCTCTCCCATACCACTCCATAATCGCCGTCGACAGTGTAGAATTCTATACATTTTCCATATCACACTTCCGAACTACAATATTCAATTTGCGTTCTGCCAAGCAAATGTATCCCAACAGTATTTTCGGGAATCATACATTTAGGTGAGCAAATGCATTTGGGAGATCTAACCCTATGCTAATGTGCACGTTATTTCTACAAAGGTAAATTTACATGTCTTGGGGATAAGTATGCTTTTAAGGCGGAATGCAAGTTTATAAATGGCGAAATAACTGGTGTTACTGGTGGAAAGTTTCAGAACGAGTAGGATTGTGGTGTGATCGTGGGCATTCATTAATTTAAAAATCAATGTCCTGTCGTGTAACTGAAAATTTAGTCATTTGTTTGAATAATAGAATTTAAAACGGTAGTTTTCAAGCTAGGATCTGGATTCTGTACGTAGTTTTTTGAACAAGAGAGTTAATTTATTGTTTAAAGACAAAAAAAAAAAAAAAAATTGTAAAGATATATGTATACTCATTAGCATCACACATTTTCCCTAAATATTTCATTACAACCAATTCTTATTTATACAAATATGAATAATTTTAACCAAATCTCAGTAGTTATTCTAAAAGACAAAATTAGCAGATTTAGTTTTGATCCATGTTCATATAAAGAGAGTGTAAAATAAAAAAAATAAGTTGTACCAAAATTAAAAATATGTATCTTTATTCAGGGCTTCTAATTAATTCTCTTTTTTTTTTAAAGTAAAACGAAATATAAATATTTAAAATTGTAACACAATACCCATATCGGAAAAAGTGAATGAAAACTCTAAACTTAAGAATAGATTATTCAAATATTGGAAGAATAGATAGAACAAAAAAAAATTATTATATACAATGTTAGGGAAGAACGCGAATCCATTCAGAAACGTTAAATTTTTTTATAAAATATACGTATTTTATGTACGAAATCTTTTTTCACTTTTTGTAAATGTCCTTCTTTCTCGTAAATCAATATTGATCAGACTTTTCTTTATTCTTCAAGAGGTTCTGCTAATTTTTCTATTTTTCACCAAATGGCTTTCGTTATGAAAGAAAACACATGCTACTGAAGCAGAAATTTTTCTATTCGCCGATATTTGATCGACATTTTATAAATATTTTCATTGTTATAATATGCAGTATGAAAACATAAATTATAAATATATAAAGCATTGTGCAAATATAATAAAATATCGATCACAGAATTCTTTAGTAGCCCTCTAAGCTGTCACATTTTTCATCAAATAGTAAAGAAAATTTATTAAATACAAGGTAATTCAAAATGAATGATCCGATTTCAAAATATTACTTTTTCATAAATAAATGACACAAAATGATAAGAAATACATAAATGTAAAGAGAAAATATGGAAGGTTTTTTTTTTACAAGTGTTTAATATAGCTTCTCTTAGTTGCACGTACAATGTCTCAAGACGGTATCGTCCTAAACTTTTCCCTTTACAAAGAAATCCACTGCTTTAAAACTGATGATACTACCTTCAAATACTCTAAGCTGTACATAGCTTAATTTCAAACTTTTTAAAAAATTCACGCTGATCGATGATTACAGATCCATATCGCACTTATGACAGCACATAAAAAACTTTCTGCTCCGCGAAAGCCATTATCACTTCTGCAGCTGAAAAGCTTCTAAAACTGCTTTCGTGAAATACCTTCACGAAGAACACAAGAACAACATATATTGTAAATAGTATAAAACTTCCATGTTTTCAATTTGTATTCACGTATTACTTTCATTCTGCGTCATTTATTTTTTAATATATGGAATTTTGAAGTTTGATGATTCATTTTCAATAATCCTATATATCGGCAATATCACCGTATGTGTTAATTTGTTATAGTACTTTACTGTAACGTTATATGCTAAGTATATTGATTTTGCTATTTTAAGTTGTTGGGAAGAATGCTTAATGATTAGATAATTGAATATAGGTAATTGTAGATTAGTCATGTGTTTACTTACAATTCTCTAAGTTATTTGATTAAAGAGTTAAAAAGTAATAGAGAAACATTTTACTACAATAAAATCGAATACTGATAATATGAAAAAAAAAAAAAAAAAACAATTTCACATAGTTACAGATTTATAAAATGGCATTTAAAATTATTTATTTCCAGATATATTTAAGTTTTTTTTTTTTTTTTTTTTTTCGAAGTACAACGACATAGAAGCACTTTCATCTTTAAAAGCAATCCTGAATTGCTAATATCCTGAATCCGTTTGCAATGCGTGATCAAGAATAATTGTCATTTATTTCCTTGATGTTCCTCCACCCATTATTTTTCGAAAATGTCTGCTTAGTACGAAGTGTATTTTGATGAGTCATTAGTTATAACAGCTACAATAAATTCATTATATTTCAAAACTATGAATATGCTTGCAAGTCTTTAAAGTAAGATAAATTAATTGGAAAAATTTTCAAGAAAAAGCCTTAATATTTACCATTTTAATCATTCTATGAACACTAATGAATATTACAATCAGGTCTCGCTTACTTGCGATATGTTTACTCATGGTTTTACTATGACTCCCTTTTTATGAGATTCATAAATGTCTTTTTTTTTTCAGATGACATCAGGTCTTTCAGTTCAGAGAAGATGTTAATACCCTTTACTTTTTTCTATGTTATGTATCGCGGGATAAATATGTTATGGGGTTCTAATTTGCAATAGTAAACTTTTACTCCGAATGAGAAAAATTCGAAAGATGAGAAATAAATAAACCAAAAGGTGCTTGCGTGCCTAAAAACAAACTATAGAGAAATGCAAGGGCAGAGTAGGAATCTTTTACAAAACAAGATTTGGTTTGGTTTTATTAAAGTCGCACTTGAAGCAACAAGAAGGCAAATAGTGACAAAACCTCGTAATTTTGAACCTCGGTCCAGTGACGAAGACGACACCTGAACAAGCACCCTCCCTCTCCTAACTTCCACACCACGCCAATACAAAACAAGAACTCCAAGAAATAAAAGAACAAAAGAGATACAGGAGGAGAAACTTTTAAAAGCATCTAAAAGTAGATGAGCAGAGTCGTATAAAGAAGGCAAGGGAACGATACAAATCGCTTACCTTAAAAGAAATGCGGCGATGGAACGAAAGCTGAAAAGACGACGAAATCTGAGCAAATACTGGGGGGGGGGGGAATTAAAACAGTCTGAAAACGGCAAGACAAAGAGTATTAAACCAAAGCGGCATTCGTAATATCGGAACGCTATCCAAGTAAAAAGGCGGCAAAGTAACCAGAATAAGTACAAAGAAAACAAGAAGAGCAGGGAAAGTCCTTGCTTTGAATACCAAACGAAGAGGGGAGAGGTGACGAAGGACTTCCAGTCTTTTGATCGTAATATCCAAGACTGTGACTTTCGTCTATTATTTTTAATACTTTTTGTTTATCTTCTTTAGATTTGAATGTTTGGATTGGATATGATTAGATATGATTAGATCACCATTTCTCGGAAAGTGAATTGATCTAATTGTGATTATTTCTTTCTTTTGTAAGAGAGTATTTTCAAGATCACGCGGTCAGTGAGATTAGTTGCACGTTCAACCATTTTCACTAACCAAATTTTAAGAGTTATAAAGATTTTTTGTTCTCCTAGTAAAAACGATTTCCTCAAAAATTATCTCTAAGAGTGTAAAGGGAAAGGAGAAAATTCATGTCGATTCATATTATCCTTTAATTTAAATTGGTATGGATCCTGGCTACAGCGAATTAATGGGTAGTTATTATCATACGCGTAACAAACTAAATCGATTTGATAAAATACACAAGTATTATAGCCATTTTTTAAAATCTAAATTCAATTATTGGTTACAATGATTGAATTCGTTAGCGAAATTACAAGTTCTGCATCATTGAAAATCCTTGCTTCGTGGGTTCTTTCGGCAATGACTTACTCGGAAAAATCATTATTATTATTATTTTTTTAATTACAATTTCTGTAAACAACCATTTTCATATCTGAATAATGGGTGATATTGTAAGAAGTATCATTAGTATCTATTGCACAAGTGCTTTACTTGAAAATGTCATTCATTCTTTTTACTGTTCATATTCATTCTTTTTATGTTCATCAGCATTAATGAATGAAATCATGAAAATAAAATTTAGAAAAATAAATAATTAACAACCGAGTGTTCAATAACAATATCTTTTTGAAATCGAGTCCGAAAAAAATATTTTATTGTGAAGTATAATTCAAATTTATGAAAAGGAGAAACTCGTGAATGAATTAAATTTTTCAGCTCATGTTTGTGTATTTTTAATAACATTGCTTCAAAAACATATTTTAAGTATACTGTCTGCAGAACAAAATAAAAATTTTAAAAAAATATCTCAAGAAATAAGCAAAAATATATTTTAACAAAGTCTCTCGTTTTTTATTGAGTATATGTTTTGATAAGGAATCAGTTTTGTAATTGAACGAAATTGATTATTTTTTAATACTGAAGACGTTGCATATATAAAAAAAATTAATTAATTTCTAATCACAGAGAAAAAGATAATGAGTTTTGTGAAAGAAAATATATCTAGTATAAGGAGTGATTTTAGCTCACTCTAAAAAAAACGTAGATCTAATAAGTATTACAATTAAAAGAGCTTCGGTGCAACTTCCAGGAGGAAATTCAAAGAAAGAAAATTAACTTATGGCTAAAATTCTATGCAGAATGAATATATATATATATATAAGAAATGCTAATAGCATTATTGTAACAACTTTTCAAAATTGGCAACTGCAATTATCACTTTATTGCAAAATAACTGTTTAAGTTTTAATGCTAAATAATTTTTTTATGATTTAGAAGATATTTAATGTAAATTTAAAATTATTTAACATTTCTGCAAAAAAATAATTTGTGCAAATATGCTTCGCCAATAGTAAACAAATTAAATTTTTCAAATGCAATGCAAAAATTTTATCGCCTCCTATCTCAAATTACGATCACAAAACCATGTGCACATACTATACATGTACATCCCGTTTGAAGAGAAAAAGGTATTTATATTTAAAAAAAAAAAACAACATAATATATATATATATATTAAGCATTCCAATATTGTACTTTAAATTCAAAATTATAATTTTCGAGCACATTCTAAGCATTTTAAAATTTACAAAGAAATATAAATAAAAAAAGTTGTTAACTTTGAAACTAATTAGGCCTTAGGGTAAAAAAAAAAAAATTCTCTACATTATTTATACAGAATATAATACGGAAGAAATGTTATTCTCTTGTTAGTAGATTATAAAATTACAAGATTACGAATACAACTTTTTAATAATAGTATATTATTTATCTAATGTTAATTAATCACCGAACAAATTATCCTTTCAGAACTTTTGGTGCATCAATGTGTAGCTCAGACAATGCGTGGTTTTTTACGAAGTGCTTGATTTAAAAAATTTCAAAAATTCTACAAATTTTATTTTTGTTCTGAGTTTTAATAAAACGGAATTATATTTGCCGTATAATTATTTCAATATCAATAGCATTAAAAATAAACAAATTTAAATAATATTAAGTCTTATTTGGGTTTTTATTTTCAATATCTTAAGTTGACTGTTGCCAATAGCACAGTTCGTTTGTAAAGCTATCAAAACAAATAAAATAATGTAAAATTAGCATGAATAATTAGTGGTTCATTTGACACATAAATGAAAAAAATAACCAAAAGGTTAATTTAAATTTAAACACAACATTTTACATATAAGTAAAAAAAAATAAAGGATAAATTTTTAATTCTATACAAATTATTAAGAAACTGTGAAAATATGCAAAGCGATATTTAAAAAAACACCAAACGATAATTTATTGTTGCAAAATTTATGGAATAATGTGATATAATACATGTTATAAAAGATATATTGTTATCTTTCAATTGTTTTTTCAATAAATAAATAAATTTACTTTTTATTTATTGGAGGTTGAATTCAGAGTTGATAGTGAGTTTTGGAAAGAAATATAATAAGTTATGATTTTATTCCTGTGACTGTATACTATGTATGAAATATTTTGGTGATTTTTAAAACGTGTGATTCTTCGGAATAATGAATGTGTATGAAGAGAGTTAAGAAAATGAATATTGGATTCATGTAAGTTGTGTTTTAAACATCATTAAATTTCGAATGGTATTATTCATTTCATATACTGTTTTAATACAGATTTAACCAAAATAATTCCATACAGTTAATTTATGTGTTGGGAATAAAAATAAACTATTAAATGTGAAATTTTTTTTTTTTTTTTGCTCTATAGTTATTCGTGATAACAACTTATATAATTTGAGTAAAAATCTAAAGACTTTGAGAAAATTAAGGAATTTCATGCAGTAAAATTTAAAATTTCGAAGAAATCTGAGTTTCTTCGAGAGAAAAAATAATATGTTATTAAGGGACTTATCTCAAAGAAATTTGAAATTTGAACGGCCTGGCAGCTTGGTTATATTTTTGAGTGACAAAAGAATCTAAACAAGAAGACATTTGCTTCAGATTTGAAAAAATAAAACTCTGTGTTTCCTTTGTTATATTAGCCCAATAATGAATTGAAGTACATATTTTCTAATATACTTTAAATAAATGCATTATAATATATTTACCTTTAAATAGTTGTTACTAATTTTTCACATATATTCAACATAGGTTTATGGTTGAATAATAACTATAAAATTTATAACGTCAATCGATACTAAAGATACAATATTGTGCTGTTATTCCAAAGCTAAATAGCTAAACTCTTAGAAAAAACGAAGTCATATATAATGTGTAATACACACACACACACACACACACATATATATATATATATAGGGGGGGGAAGTCGCTTGTGTGAATGAGTGTGTGCAATGGAAATATTAAATCAAATAAAACTATAGATGTAGGCTAAATTTGAATTATTAAACTTAGTAAAATAACAAAAATTTAATACAAAAAAATTAAGTCATAATTAAAAGTACAATTACAAGAAAAAGAGGATAGAACTAAAATTAAAAAGAGAAAAAAAGAGGATTTCTAAATTAATTTTGCATACCTGATTTCATAAAACAAACTAATAAGCAACAACATTACAAGATTTATAAAATTTAAAATATAATAGTATAAATCCCAAATAGTATTCTAAACAATAAACGATGGTAAAAACAGTAAAATAAAAATAATAAAAAGATATTCAAAAACCGATTGAAAAAAAAATGAATTAATAGAAATATAAAAAAAACCATTAAAAAAAGGGATTACAACATTTTTAAATCTGCAACTGGCTAGGGACTGCTTCACTGGATTAATCTAGATTTACAGGTCTAATTTTCTAATACAAAATTAGATAAGATTTAAGATACAAAAGTCAGAAGGAAAAGAATCATTCAAGAAGAATATCAAAGACAACAAATCCTTTATTTATTGATTTGGTTACATTTCAATATTATTCAAGCGCTTAAGTAATAATGTAACGTGAATTTATTGACTAACATAGATTTTGAAAACTTTTCGATGGCTGAAAATCGTATATATATATATATATATATATGTTGTTTTAAATTGTTTTAAATTGTTCTTTCATAAATTTTCAGTATATATATATAAAAAGGAAAGTAAAAAAAAAGATATAAAAAAGTTAAAATAAATTTAAAGAAGTATGATAAATGAAAAATCATGAACCAATTTCTAATAACTATATTTAATACGTAACCAAATGTTATCAATTCAAATGTAAATAAATGATAAAAATCAGTGGCAGTATTATATGTGTTTTTTAAAATTCTCTAGCTTTAAAAAATATCTCATGAGAGACGAAACCACTTTTTTTTTTGAAAGAATGCGTTTCAGAACGTTGGTTGTTTTTAATGTAATTTTTGCTGAGTTTAAATATATTTATATATTTAAAATTACTCAAACACATAAATAATCTTTTGAAGAACAATTCTCTACCATCTCTTCAAATGGTTTACTCCAAGGATAAGGAGTTTACTGTAAGACAATCGAATGAGTTTTGCCTTCTAAATATTTTCCAGTTCTTAAATCCCAATTCAAATGACAAAAATATAACTTTTGCTATCATAAAGAGCTCTGCAGATTCCAAAATTAACTCTAATCTCCAAAACCTCTCTTTCGACCGCTCTATCTTTTAAATTTAAATGTGGCAACACAATAAGCCGACTCTTTGACATTCTTACACCTCCTTCTCTTTTCATCTGCACCTTTTCGAAACTCTTAAAACGCCTCTCGAAGTCCCTAGGGCTGATTTTGCACTCTCTGAAGAATTGCCGCCATTTTGAATCTCTCTCTTTATGTCTTCGGATAAACGCTGACTGAAAGGAAACTGAAGTATTCGATTTTATTTTACGAGAAAGGGTTTTCCGGAAGAGGGTGTTCGCTGCCATGTCACAAATGCCAAAAGAATGGGGCGGGCATAAAGGGAAAAGAATTTAAGAAGGTTATTTAATTTTCTCCCGAGACATTGGAATAGGAAGAATTAAACAAAAAAATACATGTTACTTTTGTTATTTGTTCTTTCATACGTTTTTGCATATCTTTTCTTTAAGAATATTAATATATATTAAATGTTCTATGCATTAAATTTGCTAAAGTTACACTTAATAATATTTTTTAACTTATTTTAATTGAAACTCCAGTATTCTGTCATGTATAGTAGCTCTCAAAATTTTACAATACTTTTAATTTTTATTATAATGTTAAGAAAAACGTAAAAATAATTAAAAGTTTCGTATGAATGTAGATGGAAGTAAAGTAAGAGCTTGTTCAGATTGAACAATCATATAAACTTTGTGTCATAAAATCTTTTGAGTTTCCTTGAAAATTAAAAGGCAGTGTACTTTACTATAATACATTCTCCATTTAATTGCAATCGTTCCATCAAAATTTGATCGAAGGGAACAATTTCGACTCCATCTCATACAGTTATCTAAGTCGCTCACGCGTGATAAATAAATATCTAAAGCTCTTTCCATTTTGAAATCCAGAATCATACTTTAATAGAAATATCCTGTAAGCACACATTATTTATAGCAAAAAAAATGTATAATTTATTGTAATGGTACTATTAATATCTTATTATTTAATACATTTATTTTTTAAAAAAATTCAATAACCTGTTTTTTAATACTTTTTCTTTTAATTCCAAGAGTCCCTTCTTTACAATAAATTATTTTTGACGTTTTGCATACAACACAATTTGTTAAAAAAGGAAACATATCTCATTGGAAAACTTCAAACTCAAAAGATGAGTTTTCCAAGAAGTCATTTGAACAATGCATGCCCCCCATAATGCCATTTCCTTTAATGGGACGAGCATCCCTAGAGTGAAAAAGAGTTATATCGCCTAATGAATGCTCTCTCTCTCCAATAACGTAAATTCATTTAATGCAGTGGAAAAAATATGATAAACATTCATACAATGGTATAAATAAACCCGAAGTATAAATTGAATCAATTTAACATTTAAAATATTTTTAAAATTTCTATTTCATTTTTATTTTTGTTTTAAAGCGCGTGAATTATATTAGCATCTATATTTTACGCACATATGTAAATAGTGCAGCTATTGATATAAAGATGTATAAAACAAAGTTATAAGTGCTTTAAAAAATAAAAAATAAATCATTTTATTAAACTGTTGTTCAATATTTTCACTTATATTCAATATTCGATACAAATTAAAACTCTATACAACACAATATTTGCCATCATCATACATCTGGTTAGCGATATATAATATTATCCGTCTTTGATTAGATATATATTATCATTATTGGAATTGAGATATAATTAAAACCTACATAAAATCATCTGATAGAGCATATTTTTTCATCATCATCGATCTCCTGTAATGTAAAATGTTAACCGTTCAGGCATCGATAGTTTAATTTTTTAGACATTAAAAAGATGTCCGTAAATGATTGATACTTTCAAGAAAATAATGTTAAAAATATTTTTTTTATCTTAGATATTTTAATTCAAAACGATTACCAAATTCAATAAAATCGTCTGCTCAGAATATTCATTTGATCGTAGAGCCTTTTTTTTTTTGCTTTTTTATTTCAATTGATTTGGAAAAGCCCACTTGTTTCGAAATTCATAAAATAATTATTAATTTATGTTTAGAAAATGATTGTATGATTAGAAGAAGAATACAAACGATAAATTTATGTTATTTTACGGTTTTTCGATAATGAAATGCTATCAAAAGCATCATGGAATATAATAAAGAGAGATCGGGAGGCCATCAAAATTGTCATATGGAATTAAGTATATTATTGTTTGGAAAATAAAAGTAAGTAAATAAAACAAAACCAATGCTATTAATTATCAAATTAGAATCATAGTTTTGTGAAATTCAGGAAATATGCCTTAATCTTGAAAGAGAAATATATAGATTAGCTGGATATCATGGACGTATGGCAACGAAAAAATTCTACGTTAGAGTGTAAAGAACAGAAGATTTCAACTTCCGTTTAGTTTTCATTTATTTATTTAAGCTTTGGAACTAAGAGAATACTGCTATATTCGAAGACAAATGTGAGTTTAAAATAATTTTGGACCCTGCAATAGTATAGTGAGAGGTACGATAAAAGAAAACTAATGGTTTGGGGATTATGTCGTCATTTGGAACAGGAAATCTCGAATGAAATTAGAAATAGATTAATGAAAAAATTCCATATTTCAAAATGAATTTGAAATCGGCTGCTCCGAAATTTAATGTGATTTTTTTTTCTTTTACTATGATAATGTTAAGAAGTATATTTTAGCGCGTGGACAACTGAGACTACATTATAACAGAGTTGTGTGAGTCATTTTTATTGAAAAGATATTTTTTAAAGATATTTTATCTTTCAAAATAACGAGATTTAAGGAGTTTAATAATAATAATAAAATGTTCTTATTTGAAGAGACTCAGTATCACATGTTCGTTATACACTTAAACGTGTTTTCTGAAATACATTCTGAAAAGTGGGTTACAAACACTCCGTTCAACAATAAATACGCATTTTTTTTTAAACTTTAAACATAATATCTTATTGTTGTTTTTAAACATTTTTTTTTAACTTTTTCTAACTGAAACGAATCGAAACATGAAACCATCTCCCCCCCCCCCCCCTCAATCTTTTACTGTTAAAAGGCACAGTCAGACAGTTGCCGATCCTGAGTATATAATTTTAATGAGTTAGTTCTTTTTATAACATACTTTTTACATAAAAAATAATTTAAACTCGTGGAAAATTAGTCAATAAAATTTATTTTGTTATTTTCTTCCCTTCTAACTAAGCGTATCATCCGCCCACCCATCTATTCACAACCAAGTTATTATAACAAATAAATGCGTGTTATTGGGAGATTTAGAGAGAACGAAAAAAGGGGGAAGAAAAAGAAAGGATGAGATGGTCCACAGAAATAATCCTTCTGACAACTACTGAGACAAAATGGATAAAAAATGGAAAAAGTGGAAAAGTCTCGAGAAAAGATACAGCAAAAAAGATTTCAAGAGTTGTAAAAAAAAAAAAGAGAAGGGAAGCCGGCTGTCAATGTGAGAGCATAATAAATAAAGAAAAGAAAACTACAAAAGGCAAGACCTTCTAAACTAGAGAATAAAAAGTGAGAGGGGTGCAGGAAAAAAACGCGGCAGAGGAAATCGTTGGGCTTCTTCAGGGGTAGGTGGGAATGGCGGGGGTGTTCGAACAAGACAACGAAGCCAATTTGCCCCTCATCTTTCGAACATCCAATTATATACGGGCATCTCCCTCCCCCACGTGACCGTCTATTATTCTTTCCCACCCTTCTAGGGGCTATGTCTTCTTTCCTTTCCCCCATGCCATTGCCTTTGTTACAACAGAAAGGTCAGGCAGAATCACCGGGGCCCTGTGCCCCAGCGGTGTCTGTCTTTCATCGGGAGGGCTGATCCAGGGGGCTCCCCGCTAAGACACACTGACAGACCGACACGCGTCCTCGGGGAGACCCCCGACTTCAAATTAACTCTACGCGCGAATGAATATGGACCACTGACTCTCAGTGACTATATTGTTCGGATTATCGCAATTATTTTTTGTTTCCTCTGAACCACTTGCCGACTTTGAACAACCGTATAGTTGACGATGAATGCACTCTCAGCCAAGGGGGGGGGGGGGGGTTGTGGTATTTTAAAGCCTTTCAGTATGCTTTTGTTGCAATAAAAATTTCTCACGCTATTGGCTGAAATGAATACATCGTAAATATATTCCAATAAGTTCAGAGTTTAAAAGATCCAAAAGTATTGAAATATAATGATTAAAACTCATATGTTTTGAATGTCATTAATATAACTTCGATTTTTATTATAAAGTGATACGTTTATTTGTACTAAAGATATAATAATTAGCAAAAAAGATATCCTTCAAATAGAGTAAGTTTCATACTCATTTCAAAGTATTCTATTTCTAAACTGCAGGTAAATGTACAAAAAAAAATAAATAAATAAAACCTAATATTTCTGCTACATTTTAAGAAATATGTACAACAGCATTTCAGAAATAACATATTATATATTTATTTAATACTGGCGAATGGAACGGGAAGTGCAGTAGTTTTAATTAGGAGTACAGTATGTGGCATTTGTGTTTATATTACTTTCTACTTGTATTTATCAAAATAACAGTTTCGAAAAGATTTTTCTTCTGCATCAGTAGATTAACTATTAACTATTGTTAACTTAACAAGTCTGCGAAGTTCGCTCTTGTTTTTAGTTTTATATATATCACAAAAATATTAGTCTGTTCTTTCGGTTTTATTCCTTCCAACGACTCCACGTTTGTTTCTCGATGTTGTGTAAGAGCTGGAGGAAAGTGCACTTTATTATGCAACTGTGTTTTGGGGAGCATTTGAGAGAAGAGATGTTGAGAATTGCACTTCTTTTTCTGAAGTGAGTATATCTCGAACCTCCTTAGCAGTCGACAATGATTTAATTCGAAGTATGACCAACTCAGATTTTGAAAAGTTTTCTAATAGCACGAGTTTTTTAGTTACAATTTACATATCTTTCCCTTTTTGCCAAGATACATTATTCTGTTCATTTAAAGCTGAAGCTTATTTTTGAAATTTGAAATACCTCTCGGACAGAGGGTTGAGAATATTTTAGTTTAATGAAAGTAATTATGATTGTATTTTAATTCTCAGTCCATCTTATGTGAATGTTGGATTTCATAAGACTCTGAAATTACTTAAAGTGATTGAAAATGTCACCTGTAAATAAACGAAATACAAATGGGGCTCAACTTTCCCTACTTAAATAGACTATCAGTATCAATATTACTGAAGCTTTCCTTCTGTAAGCATGGGGAATAAGTTTGTACCAAGGATAGATTTGGATAAAGCATCTGAATGATAGTTTAATGTGACACGCATTATTTCTTTAAAAAAAACCGTTAATTTCATATAAAGAAACGTTAAAAATTTAATCAGAATATACAATGAATCTCTAGAGCTTAAATGCAGTATCGTTAATCAGTTTTGTTTCTTTTACTCAACAAATCATGTGAATGGGATACACAAATCAACTATTGCTATATTTATCTAAGAGGCATCAATTTCTAAGGGAAGAATACAAAATATCGAAGTTTAAAATCAGTTACGTGCGTGCAATCATTACATACAATTACTCTTTGAAACCCAATAAGTGGCATATATAAATACAAGTGGCACCTAAATAGTTTATGAAATCCATCCTATAAAAGAATAGGAAATTTAGATAAAAAGATATCTCAGTTTTGATATTATATTTATTATTTGTTTATTTAATGTATATTTCATTAGAAAATACATTTATGCATTTTCAGAAAACACGTACAAATATCTAATTATAATGAAAATCAAATTCTAAAACACTCGGTCAAAAAAACGCGTATGCAGTACTTTAAGCAGGATGACACAAGTGGTCATGGTTGTGAGTTTTTTCCACCAAGTCGTGGGTTCGAGCACTGATGCCTCCAAAGACCCGCGATATAGCGGGGCTTATGCTCGTTAAATCTGTTGAAGCTCTAAATCCTCCCGTTGGTGTGGTGTGGAAGTTTGGAGGAAAAGGTGCCATATCAGGAGTCGTCTTCATCACTTAACCGAGTTTCAAAATTACAAGGAGGTTAAAGAGCCTCCTAAACTCCAAAGCTCACTGAACACCTTCCAAGAACTTGAACATATAAAATTCGTTTGTAATCTGAATAAAAAAAATGCATAAAGTAACTTAAACTTTAGTAAACAGAAATCCATATTTGGAAGCTTCATCTAGATGTCTTTTAGACCAAAATCGATTGTATCCAAAGTTTTTACAAGATCTGCATAAATAACATTACACTATCAGACCTACATTCTCGAAGTCAGATGAGATATCTTTCGCTGAAGTCCCAAGTCAATGGCAGATGAATGTACGAGGTGTAACTATTAAATAATGAGACTGATGCTGTTACAGAAGAAGTGCGCATGCGTCAAATGCCAGCGACTGACTGCTGTTTAGCATGAAGCCTTCTCATTCCAATGCAGAGCCTCTCTTTTCTGCATAGAATGAAATTAAACTGGCACAATTCAAGTCATTTAAAAAAGTAGTATAATTAGTAATCTAGATGGAAATGAAGATTATTTACTAAAGTATCAGAGAAACAGTGATAGTGAAGATGGAACAGAATTCGATGATGTACCTAAAGGTATAACAGAAAGCGAAGACGATGAACTTTTAATGTTATCTGAGGATGAATTTTTAAATTCAAAATGTATGTCATTTCTTCTAAATAAACAACATGTAGATACAAGTAAAAATCCAATTTTTTTGCTTACCTTTTCTTTATTTTTAAATCTATCATTTTTAAATCTGACATATAACGTGCATCTGTAAATTCCTACCTTATTTTTTGCATTAAAAGTGCATGTTACGAGGTGTGGCTATTAAATAAAGAGACTGACACTGCTACAGCAAGAAGTAAGCAACCGTTAAACGCCAGGAACCGACAGCTGTTTAGCATGAAGCCTTCTCTTTCGAATGTAGTGCTTCTCGCTTCTGTAAACACATACGTATACCCGTAGCATTCGTTCGCTTTAGAGTTATTTTTTGTTTCACTGGAAAAAGAAGAAGTGTAGTAATAGAGCAACGGATTGTTGTAAGGTCTTATATGAAACTTGGAAAAACTGCTACTGAAGCTTATTTATTTGAAGAAGTGTACAGCAATGAAGGTTTATCGCATACACGTGTTTCTGAGTGGTTTCAGAGTTTTTAAGATAGCTCAGAAGATGTTGAAAATTACTCATACTTGGGTTGCCCTTCCTCGTCAAAAATGGATCCACGAAAAAATTGGTAATCCGGTTCAATCTGACCTTCGGTTAAATATTCGTGCGATTGCTGAGACTATAGGAGACAAAGAATCCGTAAGGCAAATTTTTCCTCTCAAGACAAAGCGCCGTCTTATTCCACATTGTCTGTCCAAGAGGTTTCTAGCCAAGTACAGCATCCCAGTGTTAGACTATCCGTCTTATTCGCCAAATCCAGTGCCATGCGACTTCTGTTTACTTCCTAAGGTGAAATCTGCATTGAAAGAAACAATATTTGAATCCTTTGAACTTGTGAAAGAGAAAGCGACACGCGTTCAGCAGGATATGACAGAAGACTTCCAGCACTGTTTCGAACAATAGAAGATTCGCCTGAAGCATTTTAGGGATAGAGAAGGGATATATATATTGAAGGTGTTAATTAGTACATATGAATGACATCAAAATAAAATGTTTTACTGCGTCAGTCTCGTTATTTACTAGCCACGCCTAGTATAGCTCGTTTTCACACGCATTGCCATATAACTAGCAATCATAATATACCTAAATTAGCTTTACTATATCAGTAGAAGTTTTGTGAGTTGGAGGTAGGGAAGAGAAGACAGAGGAATTATATTCATAGGAACATTATATCGGTTCGAGTAACTGTATATTTATCTTGCTTATTCGAGGGTTGTATAGAGATATTAAAAAAAAAATTACTAATTATTGCGTAACCATGAGTATTAGTTACAACGAGGACATTCGTCACAAATATTTCAGGAAAAAATCCATGTTGACAATCAGATAAATTGGAGTTTTAACTTTATTTATTATTTTCTCATGTTATATAGTTTCAAAAATGTTAGAAAAGGAGAAAATAAAATAAAAAAAAAAAAATGCAAGACTTTAGATGAAAAAATTTTAACAAAAATATTTGCATATGTTATTAATTTTAATTTTATTCATGTCAATTGTCTACTCTCGAATGATCGGTGTGTGATTTCGGATAACATGCTTAGTTTCATATTAGAAATCCTTAGACTTATTTATGAAATAGTCATATGGGCGTGTTTTATTATGTTATGAATTTCTACCATCTTAATTACTCAATATAAACCAGACACTAACATTTAATAAAATATTTATGTCAACGGGTTTATTATACGAAAATTGAGATACAATAAGCTATCAGAATTAAGTCCCTATACGGACCTGCATTTATACAGTTGCTTTTATTTTCATGCTCGCCAGTTTGTTAAATGACTCAATATTTACAGAGGTGGTTCAAAAAGTATTTGAATTTGAAGACAGAGGACATCATTAAGGTCAATTGTTGTTATCATAGGGTGCTTCCATTTGTTAAACGGAGCCGGAACAAACGTGACATTGATTCTCGAGATAGTTTTGATTTGGTATTCATTTGCTGCCAAATCAAAATTTGATCGCTGCCGGGTCGAGTTGTCACTGTCGGTGATACCTAGATTCATCATTATATACCGGAAACCAAACAACAATCAAAACAATGGGCTGCTTCTGGTACATCTGCTCTAAAGAAGGCGAGGATGGTCTCATTGGCCGAAAAAGTTATGACGAAGGAATTGTGAGGTGCAAAAGGCGTCATGATCACAAAAACGAGTAACTGAGGCTAATGAGCCATGATCATCACTAAAAAAACCATTTTGATGCTACGAGCACCGTCTCTTGGAATTTCTCAGGACTTATTGAACGTCTCTCATATTTCAATGTGTTAAGATAATTTTTATTACAAGGGGGGAAAGGCAACTTTCTTTACAAACTAAGCAACTTTCACCAAGTTATTCTTAATCTCGTTAAATAAAATTCGTTTATTAATTAAATTAATCATTCTTCAGAAAGTATTATTTCTAATCGATATCTCAAGAATATTTCCTGTTGGCACCAAATGATACCTCAATCGTTCTTAATGAGTGGAAACCTGTAAGCTGGACAAATACTTAAACCCACTTTGGAAGGAAAAAAAACCACTGACATAACAAAACAAAAGATTAAAAAATTCGAATCCGCCCCGTTCTGTTCTCTTATACCTCCTAATTCATCTTCCATCGTCGGGGATATTCCCATAACTCTCCCAGTAGCTTTCGATGGCGTCCCGCTGAGATTCTGCATATGGGACCACTCGAGAGTATGATGGTCGATCTAATAGGGATGACCTCCTCGATCTTTCTTTCACTGGAGTGAGCCCGCATCCCACTTGGGAGCACGTGATCTTGTTCGCAGGGGGTCGCTAATAGTTGTTCTAGCGCGGGGAGTGAGCTTTGTCCCCGTAGGTATACACTTGGAGAGGTGGCTTTTTAAATGGGTGAAGAGGGATTGAATAGCGTTTGGGTTTTGCTTTCTTTTCTTTATTCCTTTTTCCCCCGTAGTTCTGTCGATGTTTCCACGCATCTAGCTCTACTTGTTATGGGAGAGATCATTACATGTGGGTAGTTATAATTTTTTTTTTTTTGATGTAGAGCTTTCAGGAAAATCAGATTTGTATGTAAATTCAAGAATTGCCTTTTAGAACATTTTAAGCGCGAATACAGTTTTATTCAACCTTAAAATAGTAGTTGGGCAGTAATTTATGTTCATAAAATTAAATTAATTTAACTATAAAATTTAAAACATCATTTTGAGCAGTTCTATAAATTATTGCATTCTTACACATCTCATTAGTCAAATCAATGAAGGAAATTAATTGTTGTCTTTTTCAGAGGAATATACTAAATTACGTAATTTTAATTGCAAACTTTTATATAAGACAGTATTTTTCCCCTCTAAACCTACTTCGTCTAAATATATTCAAAAATAAAAATATCTTTTCTCAAAGATAATGTTTTGACTTCCTATCTCGTTTTGATTTCTTACCTAGGTTTTAAGTTAAAAAAGTAATGTCTTACAGACCTATTAAAAATTCAAATTGAAGTCTTTTCATTTTCACGAGAAATTTACACAGAAAGTAAAATGTAGGATCCATATCAATTTACTTGTTATGAAATAAATGGGATTAGTTACACAAAAAATATATCTTAGTATTCTAATTCTCGTCTTAGATATAAGTGTTCTATTTCTTAAAACTTCCTATACGCATATATGTACTTTGAAATTCTCAGACGATTTTAAATTTTATACCACTTGAAAATCTTTCTTATTTTAATTTTACCTACATAAACTGATTGAAAAGAAGATTTACAAATGCATCCGTTATAACTGCGCAAAAACTAAAAATTATTTTGAATTGATAGAAAAAAAAAGTTTCAAATAATACCATTAATTTCAAGTGAGAAGAAAAATGGGAAAGTCTGTCGATTTAAATATTTTTTTTTTATTTTTTTATTTTTAGAACAAAAAAAAAAATACTCAGTTAAGCAAAAAAAAAAATCGTTATCGGGAATTAAAATAATTAATGATAAGACTATATTGAAGCCGATTGAATTCAAATTTTGGATACTAATGAAATTTAGAACTTTCGTGTAATTATAAAAAAGTTTTGACAAAAAAAATCATATATAATTTTCTAATCACAAAAGAAAAAAAAATTTGAAAAATGATATTACTTCATTTTTAAACATCAAAGATATTTTACTATATATAATATTTTATACAATAAAATAAGGTGTTATAAGACATTTATAATTTTTTTTAAAGTCTCATAATAAGATTTTAATTTCTTCTTATTATTTTGTTTACTCCAGTTTTATTTTTATAAAAATAATTCATACACAAAAAAATAAATTTACTTCTTTTTGGGATAACAGAAATCTTATATCCCAAATTTATCATATTCGTGAAATAGGACTTTTTCAATCTCATGTTTTGAGCTGTTAATTTAACCGACTTACCAATGAACGCGCACAGTTATTTAATCCTTGCTCCCGCAAGAATTTTTCATCCTTTTAAGGAATAAATATGCCTCAAATAAGCATCTTCAATTTTTTCTTTGAAAAACCATACTTTTTCTTAAAAATAAAAAAAATTGCAGAATTGCTGATTTATTGACAACAGCAATAGTGCAAATGAACATTAGTTAGAGAGAGAGAGATGATGCTGACCTTTGGGGAAGACTTCCCTCATCCTCAAGTAGGAGGTGGTGAGTCGGATGATGGAGGCCTTGTCCAACTGGCTTGTGATGGCCGAGGGGAGGGGTAGCAGCTTGGCAAGCTCCAGGAATTCGGCGTTTTCCTTTTCGCGGCGGGAGCGGGCGGCGTTCTTCGATTTCTCCTTCATCGCTGTCAGGGGACACAGAGAGCCTGCACATACAAAACACTTTGCTGAATCCCTACACTGTGTAAAATGCAACAGTGATCGAAGTAAATTGAACTTATTTTGATACATAGGTGCTTCGAACGAACGGGATTTAAAATAACATTTGTGTATGAAATGTGCAAATTATATTAAATCGAAAAGAAAGACGAGAAGAAATTGGAATTAATATAGATAGACTAAGCAGACGAAAGGAGTAGCGTAGTCAGTTGTACAATATTTTCGGGACGTCAATTTCTAGAAGAATAATCAATTATCTTTAAATGGTATTCATAATATTTTCATACAATGTCGCATTTGTTGTTTGAAATCTTAAGATTCATTACTTTTTAAAATGTCTTTTAATTCCATCAATAGAAAATTGTTTTTAGCCGACGAAGGGGCTATTGCTTTTTTTTTTTTCATTGACAAAATGGTCCCCTAACCACTTTTAGAAATTTTATCACAAAATTTTTTGCATGTATGATTGATGTAGGCTTTCTTCAATAATGAACTTAATTTTCAAAAATATGTCAAAATAAATTCCTCCTAATTTTTTTTTTTTTTTGATTGGATTGAAATAAATCATATAAAAAACTAATTCGTTTCATAGCAGCAATAAATGCATTTAGCTTACAACATATTCAGTTTAGTAATTTATTCGATTGCTTTAATTTTATTACCTGAAACGAATATTATTGCCCATTCTAATATTTTATCGTTTGCTTTAATTCTAATATTTAATTGAATAATATAATAATAATTTAAAAGAAGTAAGCACATTTTAGTGGAGAAATAAGTACTCGTCAACGTAGAGCAATTTTTGTAGATTAATTACTATTTTTGTCATCAATGTTTTAAAGCCCTTTTTTTTAATTTAGTCGTTCTTAAAATGTTACAATTTTTTTTACTGACATTTACAATGTTTGACTTATTAAATATGCCATATCTAAAATAAGGAATAAAAATTTTTAACTAAAGGTTTAATGAAAAAATTTCTAAAAAAAACTTTTTAGTAGAAATTTTTTTAAAATGTTTGTTAAAAATGTCTAATACGTTCACAAAATCATAGCATGCATGTAGTAACAAAAAAAAAAGAGAAATATTTTTGGCAAGAAATCATATTGAGAAATTATTACAAAAAATTAAAATGTTAAAATGAGAAACGGAAACATTGTGTATTGATAATTAATTTTAAATTAATCTAGCGATTATAATTTTCAAAGTATCGAAAATGATAGAGATATAACAGATGAAAGATTCGGTGATCGTTTAGATGATCCATTACCTGGAATAATTATGTGAAATGATAATTTATATCAAATCCAATTGTTTCACTCGACATGAGAGCATGCTGTTTCCTCTAATTACGATTCTAATCTTAACTCTCCTTTAAATAAATTCCAATGGTAATTTTTCATGTTACACTTCCTCTTCAAAATTATATCGCACGCTATTTTAAGGACACTAAAATGCAGATCCTTTAACTTTCCTACTACCTTGAATAAACTTTTTGGAAGAGCGCTTGCAAACAGTGGTGAGAAAATTAAATAAAAATAAGGTGAATGGGAACGAATAACCCTCAGAGGAGAGTATTGTGTTTTGCGTGTTATTTATTATTTCATATACGATAAAAATAATATAATAAAATTTTTATGCTTAAATTTTATAAAACCATTAAATCACATCTTTATGATGACTTATAAGAATTTTTTCGAAATTTCATTTTGACAACGAATGTCATTTTTAACTCATTTCTTTTGAAAGTATTAAGGTTTCTGCAAATTAAAATAAAAATATATTTAAAAGATAGTGAGTTTCTTTTTTTTTTAATATTAAAATTATTTTAAAGTTTTTCCTTTTTAAATTGAAATTATATTTTATTTGGAATTATATAACTGTGATCAAATAAAGCTTTTTATTACAAAATTTTCTCACATTCGAAATATAAATGAACTCTTTGTGTATACATATATAACCTGTAATGTATGCCATTTAGTTTCTTTCTTATTTATGATAATTGTCATAATTTGATTCATATTTTATAAATTTATATTTATTTTATTTGAATATTAACACAAATGTATCAAATTTGAATTAATCAAGTTAGAATACAAAACGCTGTAT
>BMAW01120975.1:3867767-3924407 GCA_019974015.1 Nephila pilipes | reverse complement strand
TATATATATATATATATATATATATATATATATATATATATATTGTTCTTCTAAAAAGTGAATTTAGGTTTCGAAAATGTAAAAACGCTGTAAAAGTAAGACATCTATATAACTTATAATATAATGCTAAATTTTAATTTTCTGAATATAAATATCACAAAATTCCTCTCCCCATTTCAAATTTTTCAACAGAAAAAAATATTTATCCGAAATGATAAAAAAAAAAAAAAAAAAAAAAAGATATAAAATACAGTAAGATCACGTGATTATTGAATTCCAGTTCTATAGCAATTATGTATGTAACGTAATTGAATTTCAACGATTCCAAGTACCATGGAAACTTAAAACAAAGGCTGATTCATCAGAGAAAAAAAAATAATACTTAAGATTAAAGGAAGAATAACAAAGACTTAGCTCTTTTTCTTTTCAAAAGAAAGCTTATGCTTATTTTTATATGAAATTCATAGGAATTTTTTCTTCTTTTTTTGGTTTGCAGAATTTATATTAAAAAAAAGAATTTTCGATCCTCTTACGCAAATCTTGTGATTTACAGTGAGTGTAGTACCTCTAATGCGGGACAGAGAAAAAAAGTAAAACAAAATAAAACTTAACATGGTTTCCCTTTCAAAATAAAGATTTACAACTTAAAAAGTAATATGCTCAATAAAAGCCATTACTCCTCATTTCATAAATTTTTGTCCTTTGATAAACATCTTCATCTCTTTTTTTAATTCCTGAAATTTATTTATGTGTATCATAAAGCATCTTACATATTTTGTATTCTACAATGATCTTTCCTTCATTTCTTAAATGCTTGTTTTCTTAAAATGTTCCGTTAATACTTTTATAAAAAAAATATTAAAAATTGATAAAATTTTAAAAATAGTGCAAAACTTTTATATAATTAAGAAATTAAATTCATTGCAAACTTTTTGCCGCTTATGCTATTTTAATAATAATATTAAAATAATATGCATAAATTGAAACATCGAGTTTAATTGTTAGTAATAACAAAGGTTAATTATAATAAAAATTTTGCAACATTTATGGAAAGAAAAAAGGACAATGGAGCATCTGAAATTCAAACGACAATGCATCGGTCGAAAAGCAAAAGTACCTGAATTCGGAAAATACAAGCACGTGTGGCGAAAATATCAAGGGATTCTGATACCCCGACCAGTTAAGCCGGGAAGATTGGGGCGGACAAAAGATGTTTGCATTTCGAGGACTTTCAGTCCACAGTCCATTCAAACAAACTCCCAATTGTGTGGCCGGAGGTCAAGCAAACAAAGCTGGCAAAAAAGGGACTTTAAGAGTATTAGGCCACTAAAGGTAAATCTTATAATGTTGTGGTCTGTTGGAGTTGGTTGTGATGGCATTTTTCGGTAAATGGTAACATGGGAGAACGTTAGATGTTTGAGGAACAGTATTTAATTCTTGACTTTTTAGATGCAATATAATGTAACAAAACCTACTGTGAACGATGTCTTTTACTTCGTATAGTTATATTTTGTGATGCTTTATTGTAATTCTTCTGTTTTTTTTACATGAATATAATAGCAATTTTTATCCAAGTGATTATATCTAAATAAGTGTGATTTTGTAAATAAAAGAATTTTTTGATATCCATAAGGTATTTAAAGCTGCAGGCATCACATAATATGTAAATTCTTCTTCAGAAAAAAATATTTTTAAAACACACGATAAACTTTTCTTAAGAATTTGGATGTGTGTATAATTTAAATTAACATAAAGGTCTCAATTATATACAGACTTCTTTGACTTCTTTCCCATTAATAAGCAGACTTTCTCTTTTCTTTCGTAGTCACCTATTCGACTATTTAAAAATGTAGAAGTAATTACTCAAATCTTATAAAAATATGTTAACACAATATAAGATATACATTGATAAGAGTTATATCAACATTAACTTATGCAGGACCTTTTCATGTACCAAATATATTACAGAAAAATCTGAGTTTAGTCAGTAAATGTAATTACAATGAAACCTCGTTCTATCAGATGAATTAGGATCAGAACCGGTCAGGGATATCGAAAATCCAAGTTAGCCATAAAAAAAAAGGGGGGGGGGGAATAAAATAGAAAACATACTAACAGAAAATCATCTTTATATTGAACAAATCGAGTATAAATCCTGTTTATAGAATATAAAGACGTCTACTTTGTGAACAATGGAAATGCGCATAAAGTTGTTCATTGCATTTTCCATTCGGGCAATGTTGCACCGCATGTCATTTGTAGCTAGTGGTAAGAGGAGAAATAAAGGTTTTGTTGACCTTTATGTCCCATATCACAGAATATGTGTAAAATCTCTCCATCTACTTTCCTGTCATATATTCAGAGTTGTTAGAAAATTTCAATAATGAAAATAATTTTTCTACATACGTGGATGAAACAAATAAATGCTATTACTGAAATTTTGCCGATTTGTATCTCAAATTAAAACTAAATTCTTCGTGCAGACTAATCTGGGTTATCTTCAGATGCACTTTATTGCATTCAAATAGATCAAAGAGTAAAAATTTGAGAAAGGTAGTCGAAATTCCATAGGCTTAATATTACATTTACGAAATTTAAATTGCCAGTAGACGGGAGCCTTAACGAGCCTCTACTGTACTTAAATTTCAAATAAAACATTTTTATGACCAATGGATAGATTTAGTGCTTAAAAAATGTGTGTGATTGAAGCAGATGAACTTTCACAAGACAAATGCCAAAATGCAAATAAATGACAAATGCATTTAAATGACTGTAAATATACGACAGAAAAGCAACGGTTGGATATAAAAGTTATTCAAAACAATTTTTTTATATTAAATTTATTATCAAAATAAAACTACTTTGCGCTAATTTTGATTTTATATATAAAAAAAGATTTAAATATTTTATTAATCAGTTTGGACTCAAGTTTTTTATTGAAGATTGCAACGTCGCAATCATTAATAAAAATTATAGCAAGTATATAAAAAATAGAACTTATAAAAACTATTGTCAAAATTATTTTTAGTTTGATAATAACGTATTTATCAAACAATATTTTTAAATGTTAAAAGATTGTAACACATATTACCTAACTTTTCCTCTTGTAATAACGAAAATTATTATATATCCATACTATATTAAAAATTAATTCGTTATGAAATTGATATTGCTAAAATGTCTTACTAAAATGCAATTCTGAACAATAATTTTAAATAACAAATAATGGCGGGATATTCATTTTTTTAAAAAAAAAATGACACTCAAAAGGAAAAAATACTTTATCATACATATCGATGTCATTCTAACCTAGAATATATCTTTGGCATTTGTTTTTTAAAAATGTTTTCAAAACTGTATGTTGTTAAAGATCTTATTGTCTGATATAGAGCGTACTTTTGATAATTTTGAATGAAAAATTAGTATTTTTCTTTATACAGAGATATATATTACATTGAAATTTCAGATTTACTGAAATTATATCATAATTAATTTTTGATGTAATTTATATAGAGAAAGCCTTTTAATTAAAAACAAAATTAATTGGTTTCTTAGTTTTTCAAAAAAAACTCCTAAATAAAGTAAAATTACATGACTGACCTCTTTGCATATGAAACCAGAAAAGTAATATCTTACTAATTATTTTATTGCTACAATAATTGTTGTTATCACGAATGGAGTTAACAGGCAGTATTGTTACGATTATTTTTTAAAAAAAATGTGGTGCAGTATTGATTTCCTGTAAAAATGTGGTCCAGTAAAAATTCCTCTGGATTATTTTAAAATCAGTTTCTTTCTTTTACTTACTTTTTCGTATCAGTTGTTTTACATTTCAAAGGATTTTTGCTGTTGCAAATAACAGAAGTTATATTTTCTTAAACAGCAGGAAAAGACAAACTATCACTTGGACATAAATATACTTGGAAGTTAACGACTTAAAACAAATGTTAAAATATATCTATAATATTATGAAATGATGTCATTTGAGGGGTTTTTTTTTAAGAAAAAAAATTTAACTGCTCTTTTTAGAGAAAAATGTAACTCAGATCAAAATACTCTTGGCAGAAGAGCTTCTAACAGCTCCCAGACCAAACATTTCCACAGCTATATACATCTTTCATTCCCTTTTATCCCACCTTTCCTTGACACAAACTCAAACAAACAGTGTCGTTCCCTTACTTCGCGTCAGCTCAACTTCCACAGACCTGCGGAATGATGCCACCTGGTAGAAAAGAATAAAGGAGTTCGGAAAAAATAAGCAAAATATTTTGTTTATATATACAGCTGTGCAAAGAGGGAGTTTTTTGCAAAAAGTTAACTACTACAAATAAAATGCGTTATTTTTCAGCCAAAAACGGCGCTAAGCCACCCTGGATACCTTTGATTTACGGCGTTAAGAATATTTTTATTGGTGATTGCGATAGAGATTTTCTACACCATGTAAGCGAACTGAAGTATTTCATCAATTATTAAACGTCAATTGTGAAGTCATTCGCTTGTGGATGGTATTTTTATTGATATTTATGGATCGAAATAAATTATATATGAGAGTTTTTATTGACCACTGGAATTCTTGCGGAGAAAAAAAGCTCCCCTACCCTCCTTTTCGTTGAGAAGATGCTCATTTCGTAGAACTTAAAGAGATAAAATGCTTCCCCCCACTTTTGGGCATTTGTAAGCCTTCGACTTCAACACCTATTTTAATAATTTAAAATGTATCATTCATTTAAAACTAGTCTTGATAACACATCATGTCAATTGATTATAAAAAATCTCATTTAAATCACCTAATTGAGTTGTTGATTTATTTGCGATGCGCAAATTAAATAATGCTTAAGATCGAAAAATGATTAATAATTTAACTTTGATTGTCATTGTTTTTGAACGTCGCACTAGGAAGCAACACAAGGGAAATTGGTGACGGATCTCATAATTTTGAACCTCGGCCAAGTGACGGGGATGACATCTGAGCAGTCACCTTCTTTCCCAAGCTTCCATACCACGCCATTGGGAAGACTTGGGACCTCGACTAGTTTCAACTTGCATCAACCCACTACATGGTATTATTTAAGGGAATTCAAGTTTGAAAATCAAAAAGAAAATACCTTATTGAGATTCTTGTAAGAAAATTTTCGTTTAAGAACCGTTAAGAAATTTTATTGATTTAGGATATATGTTGTATCTAAAATACTTTATTTATTTTAATGCAAAATGAAAAAAAAATTACAAGAAATAAAAGAATATGACCAGTTTATTAAAAACTCATACATATATAGGCGAGCAATTAGTATCAGTAATCAGATATGATATATAATGTCATTTCTGATTACTTGATTCTATTTTTCAAAAACAAGTAAATAATTAAATCAACACTTCAAGATAATCTATTAAATTAAAAAAAAAACTGTGGAATTAAATTTCATATGATGTTTTTAAAACAATTTTTCGGAGAGTGGTTTTTCAATAAAATTGATAACAATTTCATTGGACAATTTATTATATATTACCTCGAATATAAACTTCCTGGTTCTCATTTAGGGTAATCGTTATTTGCATCAACTTTGTTATCAGTATGATTCTATACAAAAATAATGTATACCAAACTAGATTAATTTATTTTCTTTGTTTTTAAAACAAATTATACACTTTATAGTCTGTGTGTCTGAAAAGGTAATATACTATAAATATAGGTATACAAATAATTAGCCACCTAAGGGGCTATTATTTTCTATACCCTATAAATGTCGTATCTGACCATTTTTCAAAGATTTATATTGTTTTTCCATACATTTTTGATGTTTGCTAGTAACAAACTTAATTTTCAAAAATACGTCTTAATAAATTTCTCCTGAATTTTTTAATCAAATTTTATGTATTATCTTAAATCATATGTAAACTGGAATCAAGATATGACTGAAAATAAATAACATTATTCAAAATTTTATGTTGTGAGGCACACACTCCCCTCCACCACTTTTTTTTTTTTTTTTTGCCTCAAGAATTTCAAACTACGTCTTTTTAGTTTGACTTTCTTCTTGGAATGTTTAGGGTTAAATGATTTTAATATTGATTTATTACTATTAGTCACCTAAGGAGCTATTGTTTTAGGTGGATCACTTTTGGCGTACCAGATCACTTTTCAATTTTTTTTTTTTATCATTTGCTTCAATTTTAATTACATTTAGCTTAAATGTATTCAATTTAATAATTTATCGTTTCCTTTAATTTTAATATCGGAAAAGTTTACTATTGTCCATTTCTTGATTTACTTTGATTCTTATATTTAATTAAGTAATTTAATAATAATTGTTAAAAAAAGTGCACCTTGGGTGGCTAAATCTGTTCTTTGTAAAGCTTTGCATAGAGCTTTTTTTTTTAAATTAAATTAAAAGAACGAAAATTATGTTATATTTAGGAAGAGTAATTTTCTTCATGACAAAAAAAAAAATTAAAACTAATGGAGCATACAAAATTATAATCTTTTAAAAATAATTTTTAATTTAGGTTTGTCTGTTTTTTATTATGGAACTAAAGGAGTAAAAAACGACAGGCAATACAAACGAAAGCTGCATCACTCTTTGGCAGATTTCTCCTTTAATTTAGTTATATAAGAGAATGAATATTTAGCCGTAAGAGTAATTGGCACTCTTATTTCAAAGGCAGGCCCTTTGTATCAACCTATTGAATATAATGAATAGTTTACGGCTCCGATCAAAGTTCTTTCATTTGAGCAGTTTGGGTCTCACGCAAAGGAGCAATATTTAAACAATAAATAACAAAGATTCCATATTCATCTACATATTGAAAGTTTGTTGTTGTTTTCTGGATCCAACCGCACTGGTTCAGAAGACATTGTGGTTATGTTCAGAAAACGAAATCTAAGGAATTTAATGTTTTTCATTACGTTGATTTATAAAATTTCTGGCTTTTTAATTTGATCAGAAAAATATATAATGTCTTTTTTCAAATAACAGGCTCTGAAACAAAACAAGATTTGTGCAATATGAGCAAACGAAAAGATAACTATTTATTAGGACAATGGCAGCGTCTTTTGAATTTGTGTCTTTTAGCTGCAGTAAAAAGATAAAAAAAAAATTAATGAAAATAATACAATATTTAATACAACATACAATTAATTTAATGAAAATAATACAACATTTGTTGTCATAAATTTTATATTTGTTTGAATCACAATTACCTTCTTCTGAGTTATCTAACTTTAAATTTTGATCTCCATGTGATGTTTTTAATATCCAGCAAAAGTTGTATTTGTTTGGAGATGCATACTTTGATAAAATCATTATGTCTTTTTCGTTTCATTTGAAAAATTTTAGAATACAATAATGAGATTGGTGTATAGTTGTCAAGATTTCAATTGCAGGAAAAATACCATCCTCCTCAAAATTACGTTCGAATTTAATGCTGCTTCATTTGATCTTTCTAGTTTTATTTACCGCATTCACACTCCGACTATGAGCTAGCAACCATGACCCCTCGGCTACTGTGGGCACGTTTTTCAATGTTATCAACAGTCATTATGAATTTGCTGTTTTTCTGTGTTACCAAAGCATACAAAAGAAGAATAAGAATTTAATTTTTATTTAAAAACAATTTGGGAAAAAGTTGAGTCATTTACAATATAACTTCTGAAATTCTTAAACAACATATTCAAAAGCTATAAAAGTACTTTCTGACTTAAGAAAAGCGCAGCAACGAGTTAATCCTTTAATAACTGACAAGAATATTATTTGTTCCCTTAAAATTCACAAAACAGAACATATTAATAAACGGACTTAACCACATCGTATGTTTTCTGAGAGTCTCGCATAATAATGCAATCATTAACTTTGTTGCTCAGATTCTTCACAATAAAATAATCAGCGATACAATAAAAGAAAATGAAAGATTACTTTAATTTAGCATATAGCTCCGTGAAAGGTATTCAAAAAGTTCAAACTCGATTTTTTTTATGTCAATATCTAAATGAAAATATAAATCAAGCACTGACCATTTTCATCTTCTATGTGTGCGTATGGGTTCCATCTATCTGATAATTATTTAAATATTTATTCACTTAATTGCCTTTAATTCCCTTTCGTACAAAAAAATCCTGCTGCATTCACATCATAATTAAAGATTTTAAAATATATCCTTGAAAATAGTGGAAAAATATTCTCTAAAACCCCTCCGAATATTTGTTCATGTATTTGATCAACAGTTACCTACACAAGTAATAAGGATATTATTGAAGAATAAAATATTGTGCAATGCCTTACAAATGTGGAATTTTTTTTCAAATAAAATAGTTTAAACTACATGCAATGAGAAGAAACTGATCAATAATCAGTACGTTTCCAAATGCTGTACTTGAATATAATAATTATTTAAAAATAAGTAATTTCATTTCTCTCTTACATCAATTATTATAACGTTAGAAGAAAATTATATGCTTATAGCTCGTTTTTAAAGAAATGTGACTAGAAAAGTGTTTCGAAATTCTTATTATTATTTTCAAATTAGAAATACTATTTTATGAGGTGGCTAATGTATACTTTTGAGCCTTAAACGTGTTGGTATTGAATTTACAAACTTAGATATAATTAGGAAATCCTGAAATAAAATTCAATCTCGTGTTTGATTCCGCTTAGTTTCCAAATTAATCTATCTTCCTCGAAATGCGCAATGTGTGACATTTAAACCACCCTCTTCCTAATTATACACTATACAAGGCATCAAACAAAATTTACAGCATTCCAAAATTCTATTTAACATACAACCCACACGTCCTGTTGCACAACACTGTTTACATATCACATCCATCATACCCAGAAGTCAAAGAGTCGTCAAGGGAAAACTTAAGTCTGAGTAAACTGATCGACTTGACTCGGGAATGGAGGCGGGAGTTAAATCAATACACCAAACGATTTGCAGGACCACCCCAGGTGCATGACAACTTTCTACAGTAAACAACACCTGTAAAGTTGATGCTCACTTTTACGAAGTGTCTTCGATCGAAAAATTTAATTCCGTTAAAAAGCGAGATGTAAAACATTTTGAGTCATTGGAAACTCTAATAAAACACCGTAACTTCATTAAAATTATCCTTTGTGAGACAGTAAATGTTAATAACCTGGTACATAAACCTTATCGACACAGAGAAGATATTTTGTCACATTAGATGATCGATTTAAGACCCTTAGTGAAAAAATGTGCTAAGTAAATGTAACATACTTCGGGACTTCGGAAATTAGAGTCTCGGCCAAAGTGAAAAATGATAATTTACCTATTCATAATCATTATTATTTAAGTGCTTCATTTCTAGAGTCATGAAAAAAGAGCATAATATGTTCATACTTATAATTGGGTGTGTAATTTTATTAATGGTGTCAACTCTGCAATTAATGAAATGGGGATTTAAGTAAATTAATTTTTCAATATGTTAATATGAAAAGTCTGAGAGCCCTACGAAACTTTTGTCAATTCTGAATTCTCTGGTGGTAAAATAACAGACATGTTTATTAATAATTATCTATAAACAATTTTCTTCAAGAGCCTTATGTTTAAAATATCGATTTTTTATGGGGGTTTTTTTCCCTGTAAAATGTAATGATACGAATAATTCCGATAAAATTAAATTCCACAATGAAAAAAATAAGGAATTTGTGCTACATTTTTGGGTCAAATATATATGAAAGTAGAAACAATACCCGTATAGTTCTAAAAAATAAAATTTCAGCTATGGTGTTGTAAAGTATTAAACATTTTTAATTCCAAAAGTTAAAAATTTTGAGGAGCGATAAATCTTAAGATGAATCTTTTAATCATTCAGAATGAATTATTTTCTCTTTACTTGCTGATATATTGCTTAAAAATATTTGGAAAAAAAATTTTGTATTTTTTTATTCAATATTAAGGAAAAACACCGTAACGAAAGCAAAATTCTTGTAATAATTTGAAGTGATAAAGCTAATTTTAATTTAAGGTAAATATATTATGAGAAAAATTGACTCTCTCTTGATATTTCTAACTATAGAGCTTAAACTAAAAAAATTATCTTTCATTAGATCACAGTTCTTTCGTAGAATTTAAATCAATAATAATAATAATATATTCTTGATATAAAAAGTCAAGGTACACAAAAAGCGTCTGTACAATGAATACGCCTGCTCTAAATTCGCCTTTCTGATACCCAGGTTACGAATAAAAATAAATAAATAAACTAAGCTCAAATTCAATTTTAGGTATTCAGTAATTATAATTATGATATTAAAAAGTAATTTAAATGTAAAACTAATTTCCACTCTGAGTTAAACTCAACAACAAACAATATTTCTCAGTATTTCCCAAATACTTGATAAATTGGAAATCAGACAGAGAAACTACTTCTCTTTAGAATCATATTGTAAACATACTTAATTTCTAAAAAAATATTGGCTTAAAAGTTACATATAGTAAGAACATTAAGTAATATAAATACAAACCGATTGGAAAATTCTCTATTTTACTAGTTTTGTCAATCCCATTTAGTAATCTGCGGTTCTAGTACTTAATACTGACTTATGAAAGTTTTCTAAATCTTGAATCTTGTTATTCAAAAAATTTTGAACACACACACACAAACATTTATTTTAGACTACATTACTTTCACAAGCAATTTTAAAGAAAACAATCTATGGTATACTAAAATTATAACATAGGCGCTTTTCCGTTTTTTTTCTTTTAATCAATCCCTTGCACTTTAAATGAATTTATTTGAATTGAATTTTTTAATTAGTTATTAAAGTTACACTTAAAAGCTATTCGAGGACTATTGGAGAAAGAATAACAATTTGTAATTTTGAACCTCGGTCAAGTGACGAGAACGACATATGTGTTGACACCTCCTTCTCCAAACTTCCACATCATACCATCGAGAGGACTTAAGACTTCGAAAGATTTAGTTTGCTTCAGCCCCACTACACAACGGGTCTTTAGTAGTAGCCGGACTCGAACCTACTCGAACCTCTACTCGAATCTACTACTCGAACCTACTACGGACTCGAAATTACTACGAAAGCAACAATGCCTAAAGTCTAAGACCATGACCTGTTTGAATAGAAAATCGCTCCTGATGGGTGAAACGAAATTTATGTATATAATATCAAAATTATTATAGTGAAATAAAATTGAGAAATCGCACTTATAAGCAGCAAAGAATTTAATACTGTAATTTAATATTGTTATAGATGTGTGATTGGAAGCTATAAAAGTAGGAATAGTGTCCACACTGAGAAATGTAAGGTGTGATCAGATCACAGCCAAGAAAGAGCTGCATTGGGTTGGTGGATCGAATCTTCATCTCTAAATCTACTAAGAACTCGATTGGTTTGGCACAGTTAAGTACTCAGTTATAATATTAGATGTTAGTTCCGAGGAATATCGGTTGTATCCTCAGATATCATTAGATTTGATCTCTCAATATTCATAGAACTGAATAAAATAGTTTGATTATCATCACTTGACGATTTTCTATTCATTTTACAACTGATTCGTGATTGTTTTATGTAATATTAATAATGACGCCTGAAGGAAGTAATTTCGGGGCGTTATGAAATGAAATTTATAATTTGTTCCACTGCAAGACGTAACATGAAAAAAGCGAATAGTACTTTTTTGTAACTCTCAATATTCTTCATAAATATACATGTTCTTTATGTATGTTATTTTTCTTTTATTGAATTTCTATTTATACGAATTAGGAAAAAAATATTTTTAAAGATGGGAATTTTCTTAATATTATGTGCCTAAAAATATTGCTCAGTTATTTAACTTTTCATCCTTTTTCTATGTAAATTCAATACCGATAAAACGTATTTAAATAAAAATATCTAATAAACATTTGTGCCCGCAAGATTAATATGTTCAATAAAATGTTTCGACTTTATGAAAACAAAAGATATAATTAAAATTGGCATACATTTATGCCCATTTTTAAATTAAAATTTGCAGTTTCTTTAATTTGATCTTATCATTTTGATAACGTAACCATCTTAAGTTGAAGGGAATGACAAGTGATTCCGGTTATTTAATTATATAACCAGAATAATTGACCAAACTACGAGTGTTACAGACAGAAGCAGAAGGAAATAATAATTTATTCTGGTTTTATTATTAATTCAGTACTCATAAGAATTATCTTAGAAGAATTTCAATCCATTGCAGCATTTCATAATACGAAGACCAATATTTAATTTGTGTGTGTGTGTGGTTGGATGGGTATATTTGAACCTCCCCCCCCCAAAAAAAAAGAAAACAGGTGTTTTTTTTTTTTTTTTTTGCTTATTTTATTTGAAGAAAGTTCTTGAGCAACTATGAAATAAACTACACCCAAAATTCACTGCAAAATAGGTTGTGTGGATCAAAGTAAGAGTGAACAGAATGATTAAGTTAACTTATAAGTGTTAGAAAAAACATTTCACTGACAATAACGATAATTCTGTAATAAGGAAATAGGAATAAGTTTCCCATCGTTGTTTATTATATCGACTAGATCTGAGAAATGAAGTTCATGACAAGTATATCGATTATTTATTATTACTAGGCCTTATATACTATTTATTATTACTAGGATTTTTTTATTATTAGTTATTAATCTTGGAGTGATAGTAACTTTACGAGAGCTATTCGCGACGGACCCAGTAATTTTGAACCATGACCGAGTGATGAGGATCCCACCTGAAGTGGCAATTCAACTCTTCTAGCTCCCATTCGTACCAAAAGAGAGGACTTGAAGAGCTGACAGATTTAAAAGGTATCAGCTCCGCTATACGACGAGTCTTTAGTTGAATCAGGACTCGAACCCATGATTCGACGGAAACAATACCGGCCACGAGTTCGTTGTTTTCTCATGACAAGTAAAAGCTAGCCTTTAAGGTAAATTATAATTTTTTAATGCAGCAAAGTGGAGAACTGTTGATTTAATTATTTCTATATTTCTACTAGCAATTCCTCTACATATTAAATTGTACTATATTTGTAGTTTGTAGAATTTCATAAAATGACTTATAAGCCAGAACTTGCAGATATTCATTAACTCTATACAATTTTCCTAATTTATTAAAATCATCGGTCAAATCATTAAACTTTGTTTTCTGATATGTATGAATAGTCATGTTAAATAGGATTGAATATAATTCAGTAAGATATAAAATACAATTGCTTAATAAATGATTATTTAGAATTATTATCAAACCTTACTTAAAATGTTACCAGTAACCTTTATAAATAAATCCTCCTATATATATGTGTGTGTGTATGTGATGGTGGTGTGTGTTACTAAAAGGAAATTAATAATAACTACTCCACTGCTGTAAGCGAAAAGTTTGTACAGATATCTTACTCTGCAGTCTTAAAATCAGCTAAATTTCGAATTTGCGGTTTTGAAATAACCAGTTTTAGACAATGCATTTTATTTTGCATATTTAAAATTTTCTTTCGAAATCAAATTAAATTTTCTTTTAAATTCCTCAAGAAATGTTTACCCAATTTCATACTAGTTTCTTTCAACATTCGAAACATAAATGTCATTCTACCACTTAAAATAGACTCCAGCAACAGTGGGGGTAATTGACGCCCTGACCAAACTTCCGTCCAAACCAAAAACATCAACACAGGAACTTGTTAGCACTCCCGTTACAAAATACAATTCCGTCTGGCACGAGTCTTTTTGGGGGAGCACCACTTTCTTACCTCCTAACCTTGACCGTGAGTACGCACAAGACGTGATAAAGGGTTCGTTTAAGGAGAGATGACGTGGAGCACGTTTCGGAAGCCATTGGATACGCTCCTGGTCAGATCGGCACGTACGGCACGCGGCAGGGGGGTCACGTGCTCCCTTCCTCTTCACTGGCGATACACGGCACAAAAATCATCGTGTTTGTACCCGCAGGACACGACAGTCGGAGATTCAATTCTGGTGGATCTGTGAGTTTGGACAATAAAGAAAATTGTTGTTACTTCGAGTGGTTTTTACGCACCTCTTTACAACTTTCCCCCTGTTAGATGTTTTGTAAATAACCGTGGTGAAGTAGTAGTTAGATAAGAGGGGATGTGGAATTTCATTCTTAATGTTTTCTTGGATTTTAAAAAGGTACTATTGTTTGAAAACGACCAAAAAAAAAATTATTATTATAACAATTGTGCGATACAGTAATGTGAGCAAAACTATTGAGTGTTTCGTAATAAATGAAGTTTTCGATTTAATTGATCTCCAGTTCCGTGAGAATACCTTAGATTGTTTTTAATTTGCCTAAAATATTTTATTCTAATTTGGATAATTATTAATATTATTATCAACAAATGATGTGTATATTTCGTTACATTTTATTTCATTTTTTTCTAATTTAATGAATGCATTTTGATTGATTTTGATGATTCAATTTTTCTTATTTATTGAAATGCATTTCTATGTTTCAAACTGTTTGTATTACATGTTTACGCATCAATATTTCTTGAAAATAAAACGTAATAAATAATTATAGAGTTTGTGACTAAAATTAAAGTATTTTTTCAACGCATATATGTAATTTATCAAACTTTTATATATTTTTTTACTTTAAATTGATCCTAAGCAAGCATCCATACATTATGAAAGAATTACAATTCACAAAATATATTACCGATAGTACTGATCGAACAAAATATTGAATATAAAACCAGGAGGATTTCACATTGCATATGCTTTTACGAAATGAGAGATATGTTTTAATTATTCTATATAATACAACATTTCATCTTGTTTAACAACATACAAATGTAACTATTATTTTAAAATATCATAATATGATTAGTTTTTAGTACTTTGAAAATTATTATATTTTGACCATTGGTTAGTTAGTATCTCATATATTTCATACAATAAAATATATGAGATAAGCAAATATATATAAAAGTTCTTAAGTGATTAATAATAATATTCTTTAAGACCCTATTCTGAATTTCACGATTAAAAAAATGTATTAATGTGCTTACATTTTCTCCAGCTCTTTCGAAATTAAAGATGCAATTAATTTTCACAGGCTTCTAATTTTTTACTTAATCATCTATAAAACATATTTATGATGACAAATAACTTCAAAAATAATCCAAAATGATTATATATATATATATATAATCTTTTAAAAATAATTATTTAATTACGTTAAAAGTAATTTCTTAATTATATGTTTTAATATGATTTTTCATTGCATATATTCTAAAATTAGACAATTTTAGAGAAAATGAAAATTCTAAAATCATCATAGTAAATATTAAGTTTTTATATGAATTTAAAAGAATTTCAAAATTATTGCTTCAGCTCTTCGTTATTTTCAGTAAAAAAAAAGATAAAAATTATTCAACCAAAAAAAAAGCATTTCAAGTTATCACTTTTTTTAAAAAATAAAATGTAATTTTAGTACTTAAAGTGAACAATTACTAGGATTAAATGCATAAATAACACTTTCTTTACTTAAATAACACTGAAGTTCATTAATTCCATTTCTGAAAACCCCATTCTTTAAATACATCCGATATTTTTCTGTGTTAATTATTTTAGTTTTCACTCGTTTCACACATACATATGAACTTACGAAACTGCTCGTATATATCTTAATTGTATCAGAAGAACAAAATAAAGATAATTACTTCTAAGTAAATAAAAATCTTTTCATATTATGAAGTAAATAGGAGAATATCTCGGAGGTTTTTTCTTACCATACAAACATTTGTGATTTCAATCCCTTTAGATTCTTGTTTATTTTGATGAATAAGCCATATTCACTCAAGAATGCTGTATTCTCAATTTTAACGCTTTTATTTAGAATTTAAATTTTGATTATCTATTAATTATTTAACCTTCCCTTTTTGATTTAGATTTTGAACTAAAGAGCAGGGTAAAACTTTTTTTTATTAGCATGTTAGTCAAGTAGTTAGTATGCTTACTATTATGCGAAACAAATACAGCCACTGTATTTAAAAAAATATATACATGAGCTAATTCTGATCCCTCTTGAATTCTGAATGGACGACATTTTGCAATATGCAACCTTATATTTTTCGAAGAAGGACATTCAACACCCCTCGTGAAATAAAATCCGGTTGGAGACCACTTCGGTTATCCTCACAGAATCAACCGTACTTTCCTTTCCGGTGTCTATCATCCTCGCCGGCCACCCACCGCCGGCATGATCCGCCGCAAATCTCAGCGGGATTTGCCGTGGCGGCGATGGACAAATTGATTTCTGTGACTCGGAAGGAACGATTTCGCAAAACATCTTATTTGGAGTAATAAAACTGTTGAAACGGGGTGTATTTTTCAACATCATTTCACTTTATATCTTCAGCATTCGACGTCAACTATTTATCAAAGGCGAATTATCATCGTTACATTCTATACCTGTTACAGTGTGTATATTCTCTTCGTAAAAGTTGAAATTAAACGATTGCTGTTGTCGCTATTTATGAAGCATATGCAGCTTTCAAATTCAGTTCCTTACCATGCATTCACAGAAAAGGTTGCAAGAGATTATCTCATTGCATAGCTCTACTATAAACATTCTGGTATTGATTTTTTTACTTTTTAAAATCACTTTGGCCTTTGTTCGCCTCTGATTTGTAAAATAGAGATTGGAATGATTTTACTTAAACATAAATGTTAATTTATTTATATTTGACTTTATATGTTAACAGGCTTTAAAGTCTGCTTTTTTAAGTGTTGAAAGTTTGAATTATTATTACTAATGCTAACCCAAAAATTAAAAAATAGCTGCTTGAGCTTTCTTTCTCTCACAGAGTTCTGGATTTATTAAATTGAAATCAAACGTGTTTGAGTCAATTCCTACAGTAAAGACAAATATATCTGATACGATTTTATCATTGTTATTTCGCATCATAGTTAAATTTTGTAATCCTCTTTGATCCAATTTTGGTACCAAAATCAATAGAGCTTCGAGTAAGAAGAATATAGTGATTTTTTAAAATCACTAAAACACACTTATCTAGTATGTAGAACCTATTTTCTCAGTAAATGAATTTCATATTTATTAAAACAGAGCTAGTAGTATATAAAAGTAATTTTAGATATGTATTAAAATTTTGTGTCTTAAAGAATTTTTAGTGGTTTACTGAAATTTTGAATATATACACCTACCATTTTTGCTATATCGCTGGATGGAATTAAATATATTTAACATTAATATCTTTATTCCTTTAGAACATCAATATATATCTATATTACATCTTCACTACTTTGGTTCTTTTATTATTTTTAAGAAAAGAAACACATAAAGATTGTTGTGAACTTCCCCAAGATTAATTTAGATGTAAAAGACCGTAAGGACTTTAAATGAGATTAAAACTTTTTTCGTGTTTTTAAAAACGTATTGGACGAGTCACACGTAAATGCTAGGAAAATAATTTATGCAAAATACTTTAAAAAAAATAAGTAAATTAAGCCAATCACATAACATGTTTTAAATAGCCTTGCAAAGTTTTCAGTAATGCATAAAAAGAACAAACGAATATATTTATACACAAAGAAATCCATATTAAAACTCAATGTAATCCTTTTTAATTAAAGAAAATTATCGAGAATAAGTGATTAATTTTCCACAAAAATAATACATCTAGTGAAAAATTAGAATTTTAATTTTTTATGTAGTCATCTTTGTTTGTTATCGGAAACGGTTTTTTATTATTATTATTATTAATAATAATAATTTGTTACTGTCCGTTTTCATGATAATTGATTATTTTGAGATGAGCAAGTAAGAATCTTCAGAAATGTAAATTATTCTTATCATTTTTACAAATATTTAGGACTCCGAATTAATAGAGAAGCATATAAATATTTTAATTTTTAAATAAGTTCTTAAGAAAGGAGTTGTTTGTCTAGATATATAGTAAATAACTGTTTACAACGTTTTGTGTTGTTCTAGAAGAAAATCATGTGGGAAAGTGGGGGATCAAACTTTATCATTACGGTATTAGACCGATAGATCATCACTCCCAGGGAATTTCATCTATTGTTTTTACTATTCTTGTCTATCGAATAATTTCAATAACTAATATTTTTCCAGGAGATTTTCTTTCAGAGGCGTTAAAATAACTACCTTCACCAAAAAGAAAATTTTTAATTTTACCAATTTTTTAAATTTAACTTTTCAGTATGATTTCGGTTATGTCAATCATGAGTTCTTGACTGCTGAAGATGACATTTTTTGATTGAAAATGAGTTTCTTAGTGACAAAATTTAGATAAATAATTATTTTTATTTCATACTCAATAGCAGAAACTAAGCTAATTCAGTCTAATGTATTCATTTAATGTGTCTTACTTCTGATGAAACAATCTACATTATGCATTAAAAATATTTTGGATGAAAGGATAACTCGGAGTAGATCAATGCATATCAATTTAGTTATAACTATTAATAAATTCTCATTCAAGTTTCATAATTTCTAATTTCACTATAAGCCTTGAAAATCTATTCTTAATATAAGTTACAATTATTTTCGTGCCAACTAAGCTACAATTATATCTTATGTAGGTCAAATGCTATAAAATTATTCAGAGAAATCTTCAGTTATTTCAAATTATTATGTAAAATTAAAACTAGTATTGCTTCGATGCTGTAATATCAAAGTTGAATGTTGCTCTAGAGGTTTGTTAAAGATTAAAAGTTCACTAATAGAGTAAATGCGTATCGGCTTTTTAAACATTTCCAATAACATTTTTGTATTAGATTTCGAAATATCCCTCTTAAGATAATTATATTTTATTCATAACTTCAACCTTACATATAAAACATGAGTCACGTAATACCGTATTAAAAATAACTTTGAAAATAAATCAAAACAGACATTTTAAATAGAGCATGTCGTTATTATTTCTATCAAATAGTATGCACGTAGAGCGTTTATATATTATAGCACAAAGTAACAAATTCACATTAAATACTATGCACGAAAAAGCGTTTATATATAATAGTACAAATTCACATTTCTCTCTGTATTTAAAATCAATTAATTTTCCTCAAATTTGCAATTGACAATCTTATTATTCAAGTGATTCTGCAGGACCTCTTATGATTCCCCGAAATGCATTTTGCAAACCATCTATATTTTTTTAAAATCTGGCATCAGTTGACGTTGAGTGATGATGAAAAATGACGCCCAGTCATGCAACGTCGCCTTCGATTCTCGGAAGAAATGAGCCTCGGATTATGCGTGGAAATGTACACACTCGGAACTAACACAGTCATCCTTTCCTGTTCTTTTGTAGGGTGGATGAATTAGTGATGCAAAGTTATATTTCGAATCTGTTTAAAAGATGGATTGTCATTGTTATCATTTGATATTTGTGACATGATTAGTAAATCATCGCCATTTGTAAAGCTAATTTAATAAGAGGTTGTTGTAATTGATGAAGTATAATTTTTCTTTTTAAAGAATAAAATTTAATAGGTTTTGATATGTTAAGAAAGTGATCAAAAAAACATTCCTTAATGTACATAACTTGTCTCGTTTTTTGATTTTTTAAAAATATTTTATTTCAAAGTTTAAGATGTTTTTATTATAAGCAAAAAAAAAAAAAAAAGAAAAGAAATTTTTTTTAATCTGAAAGATGAGTTTCGTTAAAAAAGAATTTCTTAAAGTATTCCATGAAGCGTAGTACTTATCTATTGATTTCGGTATCTTTAAAAGCAAAAAGGCATGTTCTAAAAATTTCTAATCGTTATGAATATTTATTCAGCAAATGAAGCTTAATAAAAAGGACCTCTTCTAAATAATATTAAAATGTTTCCGTAGAATTTATATCAATGGATGACAAGCGTCCTTTCAAGTATAATAATTAAAAATATATAATTGGATTTGTTAAATTCATTTTAACATGTGCTAACTAATTTTTTTCTGTTAAGTTCTCGAAAAAATGAATGTTAATTTATGTAAAGTAAGCGTATTTCCGAACCTAGAGAAGCAATTAGTATCAAGAAAAGGAAATACCTTCTTCAAATTCCTGATGAATTTTTATTCTCACTAGCAAATACATTCTAAAGTACGAAAATTTTGCCGATATTAACCTTAAAAAGAATAAAAACAAACAATTCTAATATAAAAATCAATTATTAAATTAAATGTTGAAGCAAGAGCAAACGATAAATTATTAATGTAGACCAAAATATTCTGTTGGGATATTAAAATAAAAGCAGACGATAATATATTAAATTAAATAAATCTTAGCAATGTAAATAAACCTTAAGCAAACTAAATGTAATTATTATAATCATAATGTATTTTAATGTGAATTTTTTGTGAACCTAATACCATGTATCCTTTATTTTATACCCACGAATTTTTGATGATTCCATTTAATCAAAACAGCTACATGTTAGTGCTAGTTAAAAAAGAGTTTCCGTTAATTTTATTGTATTAAAAATAAATGTTGAAATTTTTTCCCGGATAAAAATATGTCCCTTAGAAAAATATCTTTCGATAAAATTGGCGATTAAAACTTGCTTTTTGACAGTAAAATTTTATCCAGAAAAAAAGAAAACGTGTAATATACTCCTTCATTTTATCAAACTTGCGAAGAAAATTGAAGTACATATATATAATTTGTAGGTAAAAATCATTTTCCTCTGTTATAAACGAATGTATTTTTTTATTTAAAAAAATAGCTTACTATTAATTTTTAAGTTTTATCTTCTTTGTACTTTTTCCTGAATTGTTAACTCAATAAAATGCAAAAACAGTTACGTCTTCAACGTGTATTGATAATTCCACTGATCTATACTTTGTGTTATATATTCTTAGCAGAATAAGATAAATTTTACTCCCCCTTCAAATACATTTTGTGTCTACAATACCTAAAAACACTTCATTGCTAAGCAAAAGAGAAAGAAACAGCTTTAAGGATTGAATTTTTTTTTAATGTAACGATTAAAGTTTGTTATATTTCTAAAGCTAGTTAAAAAAAAAATTTTTTTAATAATATGGTTTGCTCGATCTTTAAATTTTAAAAATGAGGGAAAAAAAGTGAATTGTTTTAGGACTAAGGAAAAGACATCGTTACGCGTACGGTAAACAAAAAGATATGCGCTCATGGAAAAATGTTTAACGAAAATTATTTACTCTCTCATTTCTTATTATTCCCCATTTGAAAAAAGAAAAATGTGAACAAACTTTTATTATTTTCAATAACAATTTTAATCGAGATATTTTCGAATAAGTACAACTAATTCACAAAAGAGTAGAGAAATCAAATTCGTTTCGTGGGATTAAGGTGTTGTGAAAGTGATTTTCGTAGAATCTGATGAAAGATGAGAGAAAAATCAGACATTTTTATGCGAAAACAAAATGAAAAGTAGATGAATTACAGAACAATGACCTCTTCGAAGAAACTCGATAGGTATTAATTTAATTTTGAATGAATTTAAAAAAAAAAATTAACCTCTGAAATAAACCATTTTTGAAAACATCGTACACAGAATATGTTTCTGAGGAAATATTTTCAAACTTTTCGACTCATGTAACTTACGTTAATTTTGCTTTTTATCTAATACATGATTTTTGAGAATATTTTCATATATATCTAATTAACGATATTTACTATTTAAAAATGATTTACTATATTCAATAATGAACGGATATTAATAATTGCATTATTATCCCTTTTTAATTGTGACCATAACAGTATATAGCTATATCTTAGGATCAGTATGCATAGTAAAAACTAAGTAAAAGGTTTGAGTTACCCGTGTTACGACACAAAAATCTTCAAAACAAACTTAAAAATGTTTTATAAAGTTTTAATTTATTCACGAGACAACATCTTCATATGTTTTAAAATAAATAAATTCATTAAATATTATCTTAACTGTCCCACAAGATGGGATTATTTAAATAAATTGACAAATTAAAAAAAAAATCACGCTCACTTTTTTTTTATTGTAATTCGACAAAGTTTCTATAAAAAAATCGATTAGTAAAGAATTTGAGATATAATTATTGTTAGACTTAAGTTAATCGCAATGTATATTTAATGCCTTAGATGGAAAACAGTAATGAGTTAAATTATTCATAATTATATAAGCAAATTACAAAATAATATTAGTATTGACTGAAACACATATGTCGTAACTTTTTTTTATGGAATGCTTCAAGGGATTTTATGTGACGTTAATGTTTTATATAGAGCCTTCTTGGTAAATTAAATCGTTAATACTTTTATTAAAAGCATGGATGTTTTTTATTTCCCTAAATTCGAAATCTAAGCGAAAAACAAAAGAAAGTAAATTATTATTCATTAACAAACAATTTTTGAAAAAGAAAACTTTTCATTTTATTTATTTATTATTTTATGTTTATGTTTATTTATTAATTAAATTTCTCCTTTTTTTAATTCATTTGCTTTATTTTATTTATATTTCAAAAGAGAAAGAGAGGGAAGAAACCTTTTAATTATTAGAAAATTTTTGAGAAATGCTTAAAATTTTGAACACGTTTTATTTTTTGGAATCTTATTGATAATTGTTAACTTCGGGAGTAAAGAAATTGAAGGAAAATAAGCTACGCATAAACTAACTTTGGTAAAAAAAAAAAAAAACAAAGAACAAAGGAATGATTTGTTTAACATGGTTTCATTTTAAAATCTAAAAAAATGCAAAGAAATATAGAAGTGATGAAATATATATTTTGGATACAGCTGCAATGACAGATCATATTAAGAATTTCAGTCCACTTGAAAATAATAATTTAACTACAAAATAGTTTTTTATTGCAATTTTTTCTTTTAAAAGTGTCCGATTCTCAGAAACATATCTTTTTCAGAAGTAGCAAAAAGAAGAGATATTTTCTTGCAAGCAAATGCCCTTTATTTCTTCATAGTTTATCAATTCAAGCAATTTTTTTTAAATTCCTTTATAGATCATTGCAGTAGATTACTGATCACCTTTTTTCACCCTTTTATATTTTTCAAACTGACACTGACTTTATTTGAGCAAGCCAATCGTTCCTTTACCATATGTAGAAAAAAGGAATTGCTAACATACTGGGAAATATAACAGCACAAATTTACTATAATATTTTCCCTAACTCAGCTGAGTTCAAACATGCTTGTCAACGTTCCAGAGTACAAACCAAATACTCTTCATAATTTTGAACCGCAATCAGATGACGAAGTGAGTTGGTTATTGAAGAGGGAAGAACTCTTGAATGTAGTGAAAATATTTTTAATCTCACCGTGGAAGTATTGAGATAGAGATCTTTGAAATTTACTAAAAAAATAGGAATTAATCATTTGTTTTGAAGCGAAATTAAGGGAAAAGGTTAAACTCTTTAAATGCGACTCCAAAATTGGAAAAAAAAAAACTATGATCGAGATACGAAATTTTAATCAAATGATAGAAAAGGAAAAATAACAATATAGAAGTAAATGATACAAAGAAAAATTAGACAATCGATTATTTTAAAATATAATCATATAAACATTAAAAAAAGTAATTTGATGGAATCTGACATTGAAAATGTTTAAACTCTTTCTTGAAATAATTTAGATTTGATTGTTTTGCTTACTGTAATAGATTATTGGGGGATTTTTTTTTATCTATAATTAGGGCACTGTAAAAATAACCTTCTCTCTTATTATTTATATCTAGAGCTTTAGAAATTATCTTCGAAAAAAATTTATTGTAAAATGCTAAAATAACAGTATTTCGTAAATGTCTTATTAAATTCCCTTTTTTGGTTTACTCTTTAACTTACACTTCTTATATTATAAACTAAAATCTAAAGAAAACCACAGAGATTCCTATAATCGATAATCGTTAAGCCATGCTAAAGGTTTGTAAAACTTATAATTTCTAAGAAAACTGAATGCCGTTTAATTTTATGAGAAAAAATACATTACAAACAGCTTATTTTATTATCTTTCACTAGTTGTTATTTGTACGTAAAATTTAAAATGTAAATAAAGCATGCTTTATTATTTATTTGAAAACATTTTCATAATTTTCACTTTTTAATCCTTAGAACTAGCATATTTCAAGAAAGAAAAATTGAAAATGGTAGATTTTAAAAACTAAGATTTTTCCTTTAATGCTAGATAATACCACAAATTAGGTAATTTCACTTTTATAAGTATTTATCGGTTCTACTAATAAATTTCTACATTATTTACTAAGAATTCTTGATTAATTCACTTAGCTATCAAATCAGTTTTTCTGAACAGCTGATTTTAAATAAGTTATTTCTTAATTTTGAAAGGTCGCTTATTGTGACCAACGAATACAATGATATAGATAGCAGTGGTAGTGCATTACGTCTGAGACATAAAATGCTTTGAAATATCTTCGTAATTTACAAGCGCAAAAAGGTAAATATGTCCGGCGTATAATTCTTAGAGTATGCCACATCTATATACATATAATTTTTGGTTTACTCGAAACATTCTGTTTTATATATTATGCTTATCATACTTCGAGAAAATTCAACGCATCAGTATTCATAGCAATTAATTTTAATCGTAAAACTGACGAAGGAAAGTTTTTAAAAAATGTCGGGTGTTTTATGCGTTTGGAGATAAATTTACACAATATAATAATAACTAAATTAAACTCTAAGCTTGTATTTGTTCCTAAAATGAAAATCCAGCCAAATTTATAATAAAAAGTATTAAAATAGTTTCATCACTTATGCACAAATTACTTAATTCAAGTTCATAAAAGACATTCTACGACGCAATCATTCGTTCCATTGCTTTTTCTAAGCAGTATTATAATTAAAACAGTATCTTTTATAAGCGGGTAAACCAAAAAAAAAGAGGGGGGTGGCTTAAATAATTAAAATCTTAAGTGTATAATATTCCTCCCCTCAAAAAAGTTAGATATAGTTTTGTAAACATTATCATTCATTCATGTTACGATTTCAGAAAACATATTTTAGCGAAGAAAGTTTCTAAAATATTCAAATGACATGATATGAAAAGAAAATGTCGTTCGAGCAATTTCTCCCCTTTCTTTCATTTAAACACACATTATATATATATATATATATATATATATAATTATTATTATTATTATTATTTTCATACCCGAAGCTTTTAAAATAATATTTCCTTACTTGTGTGCGTTTTTAACATCAACGTTTAATTTTTAAATGAAATTTTACAATAAAATTTTCTAACGGATGTTTAGAAGATAAATAATCTCAGTGTGAACGCTTTGCAGTTGATGTAAACATAATTTTGAAAAAAGAAGAAAAAATTTAGTCTAAACAAGAGTGAGATTGTAAAAAGTAATTTATATTTGTCATGAGGGTATGAAAAGCCAGCTAAACAATAGTAGTGTAGTAGTTATACTAAACCAAAATCATAGATATTTCCTGATGGAAACAGATTTATTGACTCACATACTTTCAACAAATCGATAAAATGCATAATAACATTGATTCTTTATATCAACGAATCGGATTCAATAAGTAAGCTATTTTCAATACTGAGACATATTTTAAATTCAACTTTTCTTAAGATCAAAATTGTGTAAGTGGAGTTATTCTAAAAAATAAGAGCAATATATTTTTACGCAATCATAAACTTCAAAATTAAGTATTATTTCAAAACTTTTAGCTAACTTTTTTCAGTATAAGAAGAGAACTAATATTTTGGATTATCGTCATCTTCCCATAGCAGGTATTTTACAGATACTCTAAGAAAATCTCTCTATTTTATTTAAGATGCATTTGAAAAAAAAAATTCTGCGAACAAGAAATACATCTAAAGAATAATAAAAATTATTCATAAGTTAAGATTTTTGCTCTCAGAAAAAAAATATTTTTTACAAAAACTTTATAAATAGATAAACAATTTATGAAAAATAAATTTTAAATTGTTCATACAAATATTTTCCTTTGCTTAAGATAAGATATGTCACAAATAAAATTTTGAAACTTAGTAACTAACACTTCACGAAGATTAATCTTTTGTTAAAAAATTCTAAGAACTAATAATTTTTTTTTACTTACCTATAAAGGAAAATATGATGAATAAAAGTTGATCGTTCCAATTTTCCTATCCAGTGAACAATCGCCACGAACAGTCTCGTTATGATCAGCCCATCACTTACCAGCCGTTAAACGGTATTTTGAAAGTTTTTAAGAATTGGTTTGGTGTTCCTGTTGCGGATGACAACCTCAATCCAAAATTCGAATGTGGTTTTACGATATTCTTACTCATAAATGATCCCAACGGCGCATTTTAATATTCATCTCGTAAGATAATCTATCTAAAAATGGTATATATTGTTCTTTCCATGAAAAAACACGTTTTGCAGTTTTTGTAAAAAAAAGATCTCAGGATTCAGATTTCTGGTTGTGGTCGCGAATAGGCCAAAACTGCCGGAGGTCCTGACTGTCACCTGAGTGCTCGAATAAAGGTGTGTCAATCATTCTGGAGTGTTGACGCCTACATCGGATGTCATTGGAAAAGCAGTCACAAATGGGAGGAGTCGTTGACGGGATAATAGAGCCACTGAGGACCGATTTCTAGTTCGAGGGGCGTTTCAGAAGGCGTGGTCTGTTGTGAATGATATCACTGATTACGGCTGTTGGCAAAGAGCTTAGCATATTACGAGGCGACGGAAGTGCCTTTTAACACTGACTGAAAAGGAGTGTAAACTGTTGAAGGAATCAAGATTTCACGGTTTGGGAACGTGGTCCTCTTCCACAAAGAATCGTCGGTCGTGTAAAGCAGTTCAATATCGATGTTAGTAAAATGAATATTTAAACGATCGTAGGGGACTGTGTGTGAAAGTAGACAATCACCCGTCAGTTAACAATGGGAAGGGTACAGGACGTAACAGAAGGACAGGCTCATGTTAAATTTATTTTAAAGTAAAGAGGACTTAAACTGTTGTTCAACGTAGTGGAAGTGATGGGTGTTATAAAAAGGGAGAATGCGTATTTTGTGTGAGTGAGAGAGAGAGAGTGGCCGCATGCAGCGATATATTCGAGTGAAATGTACTTTAAAATACTTCAAAACAATCCATTTATCCATCAATTTATATATATTTAATAAATATAGGTTTTTTTTCTTTCTGTGTACTAAAAATATCTCTGTATAAGATTATTATTCTGTAACTCCAAAGAAATATGTAAATAAAAATAAAAAAAGATAAAGAAAAGGGAACATCGTAAGAGGGAACCGTCATGGGGACACTAAGTAATTTAACTTTGCCTTAGTTAAAATATGAAACACAAATCCGAAACTTAGAATAATTGCGTATGTATGAATGTGTATTATTTCGGGGGGGGAGGGGGAGGATCAACTTTTGGATTGCAGCAGATGCTCGATTTTTTTTGTCACTTTATAGATTTAAATTTCAATATGATAAAGAGATACAAATGATTGGGCACTTATTCTAAATAAAAAGAAATTATCTCTCGATACTCTTTTCGATTTAGAAAGTTATAATTCCTTTACCTAATTCCTGCACTCACAGATGGGATTCAAATAATTTGGCAACTAGTTTGTTGCCCAAATGAGTTAAATGTGGTTTACTTTTCATGCATTCAATATTTAAATAAGAATAATAAAGAAGGTACATAAAACTAGGTTATAATACTAGAAAGAGCTTTAAATTATTAGTAAAAATATTAAATGTACCCAACAAAAATGAGCAGCTGTAGCTATTATTTTCTATATGTCTTTATTGCTTGATTGGGCCCTCAGTTACTCAATTTCCTTCGCTTTTATTTAAGCGTCCTAGATTGTGTGATTTGCACTCAACCATATTTTCACTTCAAGGATAAATTTTTTTTTAGCATTGCACGCCAATGATCGCTGTGTTTGATGTTTACCGTTACGCAGGTGAATGGTAAAAAATAATGAAGAATATCAATTTGTGATTTCTTTATTGAGAAGGTATCGAGATACTTACTTGAAACAGAACTTTGATTAGAAATACATAACTTGGTCTAACTTAATTTTAAAAAATAAGCAATGCTTCTACCCAACAGGCCAAATCTTATTATTGTCTGTACTGCAGTCCCCAAGATATATTAAAGAAAAGATAAACTACTATAAAATGTGGGGTTTATATGTGTACAAATAAACTTCTGAACATTAAGTTCCTTATAATGATTTGCATTGAGCAATTGTCACAATCTCAAATTATCAATATAGCTACTGTTAAGAAAAAAAATAAGGCATAAAACCAGTGTAACTTACTATACATCGCAATAAAAGACCTTATAATCTGTGAAAAAAATGGTTTAATATCTACATTATTACGAAAGAAACGCTTTTGAAACAGAAAAGGACGTTTTCTTTCAAGTCGTGTTTATGCAAATCATTTCTCTTAAAAGATCCCCTATTATACATGTAGTGAGTGTGTGTGTTGCAGAAAGTATACTTACATTCACAGTTATAATTTAAAGAAGCTTCGATAAAAAAAAAATGTATAGTTATATTATAAAATAAGTCTTCATATATATATATATATATATATATATATATATATAGTTTATGATATCTGAAGAAAACTTACATGAAAAAATCATATGTTAAACTATATAATTTGTTAGACATAAATAACACTCAATCTTGGGATGTGAAAAGTATTCGTACAATGCACATAATCTCAAAAGCTTAAACTATCATTTTATCTCAAATACCTTGTAGAATATCTCTTAGCTTGAATAATTGCTCTGAGCCTTATTTGCATAGGTTCAATTAAGTTTGAAATCACTAGACAAAAAATGTTGTCCCAATCTTGTTTAAAAGCGTAAATGAAGTCATGCTCATTGGAAATCGAATAACAAGGATTTCCTGAGCATGTCTGGACAAGGATTGATATCTGGCGACAGTGGAGGAAATTTCATAAATTTAGGATTGTTTCATAAGATTCTAGGTTGCATATTTAAGGCTATATTCTTGGGACCATTATCATGCAAAATAACGCTATCATTCTGAAGACCTATTTTTGTCACACTCGACTTAATAATTTTTAAAAATATCTACAGAAAGTTTGTAATTCACAATTCTGTAAATTAGATCTAAACTGCCGAAACTCTAGATAATTCCAAACAAGCTCGCTCCCATCTTCATGATTCATTGTTGGAAAATAAGTTCCTTAAATGCATGTGTTTCACTTTTTCCACAACATTCCTCTACCGTTCGGTCCAAAAACGTTAAATTTACTTTCATCAGAAAAAAAATTACCTTGCTCTGAACTTTAGGCTTTCGTTTACATATTTTAAAGGGAAGGATAATAGTAGCTCCCGATTTTTTTTTTTTTTTTTTTCATTCACAAGGAATTAATTTCGTGTAACACGGTCAAGGAAACCTTGTTGCCTGCACATATTTTGAACTGTATCTACAGATATGGCTATTCGTCTGTTTTTTAGTTCTGCTATAAGATTAGGAGCACTTATTTTCGAATTTTTCTTCCGTGAACAGGCAATAAAATGTCGTTCGACAGTAGTAAGTAGAGATAATCATCCGGAAGGTGGGACCTTTATATAATTTTAGAGGCCATAAACCTGAGAATGGCAGACCGCATTGTAAAACATAGTCTTGCAATTACTGAAGAAATTTTATTATTTATTTCCCCGTTTTTTCGAAACTATACGATTGCTTTTCATTTAGTAGACTTACAACCAACATCGAAAATTCTATGTTGTCAATTTATTGATAAAGAACACACTCATCCGATTACAAAACACAAAAATGAGTATTTTTTACAACGTTTTTCTGTATTTCACTTGGTGTGTGTGTCATCAAATTTTCGATCGTTATTTTAACCAACTTCCCCTCAAGCTAGAGCTCTGAAACCTTGGGAATCGTTCTAACTCAATCGTTCTAACTAATTTTAATAATTTTTAATAACGTAGTTTGTGTAGTAAGATGGCGCCATCTATGGAAGATATATTGAATTACGCAGAGAGAGTGGTCTTAAAGACGAGAGAGAGATGAGGTTTTTACAAAGTTATAACTAATATTTCAATAATTTTTTTGATAAACTTTGACAACATTTCAAAATTTTGGTTTTTATCTCGAATTATTCCAGTGTAGGAATACTTTTTATACGCTTCAAAATCCTAAGCTTTAGTGTTATGTATATTTGAAAAACAATTCAATATTTATTCAGTTTATTAGACCACGTTTATATTTGTGAAACAGTGTTTTATTGGATTGAATAAATTGTATTCTTAGCATTTTAAAACCATAATTTCTCTCCTAAATACGCTCTTGCACGAACACATTCTACACTCATTGTAGGTCTGATGCGATGTGATTGCTTATTAACTTTCACTGAGAAGCAACACGAGGGATATTGGCGAAGGACCTCGTCATTTTGAGCCTCGGTCAAGGGCTAAAATGATACCTGAGCTGGCACCTCCCTTTCCAAACTTCCACATCTTCTCAAACTCACGATTGGACGAAAACCGAAGGCCGGAGGTCCGCGACTATGATCGCTAGACTACCGTGGCCACCACTGTATAGTTGAAGATAAAATACTGTATTGCGTTAGATATTCTAAAGCAATGACAAATCTCGGCACTCCACGAGTCAAAATAAAAATTCGAAAAGAAATTAATAAAACTTTCTTAATATATATATATATATAACATCCATAACGCGATGTCAACATTAACGTACGTGCAAAAGTAGTTCTGCATTTTCAATTGTTCCGTTGATGTGGTAGCCGTTGTAGTCTAGTGGTCATGGTAGTGGACTCGCGGCAGGCGTATTCAATGTGTCGTAGGTTCGAGCCTTGATGCTACCAAAGACCCGCCGTGTAGCCGAGGATGATGCAAGTTAAATCTGTCGCAGTTCAATGTCCTCCCGTAGGCGTGGTGTGGAAGTTCGGAGAGGGAACTGCCATCTTAGGTATCGTCCTTGTCACTTGATCGAGGTTCAAAATTGCGAGGTCCGTCGCCAATAGCCCTCGTGTTGCTTCTAATGCTACGTTAATAAAACCAATTCATTGATCTGTATTCAAAATAGATTCATGTTCGCTGCGAAGTTTGAAGTTTATGATCGTGATTATATACTTAAAGTCAATATATATCTAAAGGCAACTTACCGTTATGGGCCCCTTTAAAAATATTTTTTAACGTATATGTGGCAACAAAAGCAAAATATAGAAACAAATTAAATGCATATAACATCTTTAGGACTAGACTTACGACCAAAAAAGGCAACTGTACCTCATTCATCAGGTATAATGCAAGGGTAGGTGACACTTGGAGCAAAACAGAAAGATATTAAAGAGTAAATTGCATAAATTTTACATTAAAATTTTGTAATACAAAATATAATACTTTTATTTTATTTTTTTTTACACGAAGTATCTTTTACATACTGATCTGATTTAAATCTTTTTTAAGGATATTTTTAGGGAGGGGGAATAGAGTTCCCGATAAAAAAAACCTTATCGTTCTAAGGGTTCCTTAAATCGATAAAGACCAGAAAAATATCCATTTACCAAACAATGGAATTGAATATTTTAGATATAAAAATGGAACAAATTAGATACATAAAATAAAAGAAAGGAACAAATCGTTTGCATTAAAGAATTAATGCATATTCCCCTATTATGATTAATTCAAATAAAATTATGTATTTTCAAATAAATTTAACCGCCGAATAATTTCATAATGACTAATATTATAGTATTTTTTGGAATTATAATATTATTCATCAGTAACAAGATTAATGCAGCTAACTTAATATAATCATAAAAAATATTATTTCCCATGCAAATTTAAATTTTGTACCATACATTTATCTGAATGATTCACATTGTACCAATCAAGACAAAAAAAAAAAAAAAAAAAAAAAAAATTAATATTCATTTCTCATTCTTGTCTCATAATAAATTGTTATTATTTTTACTTGCTTATTTAGTGAATTGTGTTGATATTTAAGTCTCACGTAAGCTGAGAGCAATGATAATTTGTGTCTATAGGTAACAAAAAAAGAACTGAAAAAGACTGAAAATGAAGTATTCAGTTAACTTTATTGAATATAGACAGGTAAGAAATTAATCTATAATATATAAAAGAATTACAAAATAGCGAGATTGTAGGTAGATAATTGTACTTTTCTAAGCTATGAGAAAATAATTAAACTTTATTTCGATACTGTCGATGAATATTTGGAAAACACTTTTTAATAATAATCTCATCGTTCATAGGTGTTTGATTTCTCAATGCCAATCCCAAACTTTTGAAAATGGTAATTAGCTTCCATGTCATCATTGTTATTAATACATGAAACGAAATTTAACTTTAAAGTAAGATTAAAGCTTGAAACAGCCTTATCTTAAGAAACTATAACTTTCTTTCCTAAATTTTTATTATCTTTAAAACTACTCAAGTTGTCTATTCAAGATTATTAATTCGTCAGTTTTGAAAACGAATTATAAGGCTCGGGTATTTTAAATTAAGACATATCGAAGAATCGGATTCGTTATAAATCGATATTTCACGTAAGAATATCTGATAAGAAATGATTTTTTTTTTAAAATAAAGTTTGTGAGATCACTTTCACATTTGCTGGTATGAATCATTTTCTGTATTGCTACTAAATGACAAATACTTGGAAATTATTCTGATACAGATGTAAAATATTAACTAAATTAATGAATTTTCGCGATAGAAATATTGCATCCAGACGCTGTGTAATTAATAACGATTATGGTGCTTGTCTATAGAGAAAAAATATTAAGTGGTTACTTCTGAATAATAAGATGTTATTAAGCATTTGAAAAAAGTACATCGAAAAATCTAAAAAAAAATATGAAAAAAAAAAGTTTGGAATGACCTAATGTTATCTCCCACCCGTGGAGGGCATTTCGTAAGGGGCGAGTGCGTAAAATATTTACTTCTACAACACCTCAGTGAGGGAGAAGCACTCTAGTGAGAAAGAGGGTGATATCTTAAATTCATCGTAGGTGACGGATGCACTAAACGTAAACTGCGGTACTCACCAACGTAATGCGATGAAAATCTCTTTGGATAAAAGTTAGTTGTTATGATTTTCTACATTCCTGTTATTTGATTGAAATTTAAAGACAAAAAATTAATTAAAAGCCAAAGTAAGGCTAATGCTCTAAGGCTCATATTCTTACAAATGTAAGATTTGCAAAGGTCCATTCCTTTATTTTGTTACAGAAAATTATTTTCCTCAGTGTGGGGGGGAGTGAAAATCAAATCCAAATAGGAGGATAACGACAAATGACGATTTATTCTTAAGTCTTCAAGACAACACACAGGTAGTACAATTTGAACAATAATAGATGCACTGTTCTTGCCTAATTCTGCCACAGATACAGGAAACAAAACACACATTAAAGTACATTCACAGTTATTTCAGCAACGTTCAGCTCACTAGCTTATTACTCTTCTCTGAGGACAGCCTCCGCAGTAATATTCTGCACTTCCAGGGCAGGCTCCGACAATTTCCAACAGATGCGCATTGCTTCTTCTCAAATTCAACAGGCACGCTCCACTTCAAGTGTCGACAGCGTTCAGTCGATCCTCTAATTGATCTACTAAACAGAGTCTCCAAGCACAGACTCTCCATTACAGTTCCGCTAGACAAAGGCCGAATATCCAGTAGATTCACTCGGCCGCAATCGATCCCAGATCGGTATACAAAGCAGACTCTACAGACAACTGATTCCGTACATAGACCAGTTCCTCCTCAGACTGATTCCCCCGACTGTAGCTCTTGGCATATTCATATCTTTTCGGTCAGGTGTGATGTCACATAGGAAAATTCACGAAAACTCCGTAACTTTCTTCCCATTCAATTTTTCGCCTAGGTTCCAGCGCCTTTTTCCCATTTGTGGTCAAAGTCGCCAAGTCTCTCGCCTAGTCACCAAAGGGTCACCAAATCCATTTGATGACTTGGCTAGAAACTGTGGTCATTACCAAAAGTCTCATTTTGCCAACTGGTAACATCTCTTTAAATCCATCTTTTCCTTTATAAGAGAAGCGTTGCAGGGAAACATCAATTCATGTTCGTAACAATATTAAACCTACGAAAACTATTTATAGGAAAACGAAATATGCATAAGTTTGCATGTATATTAAAACAATTTGAAAAGTAAATGTTCTTTATTGAATTATATGGGAGTAATATCAACTCTGTTTAGTCTTAAAATGAGGATGCTAAAAATTTTGGGGAAAATTCCTCAAGGATGAATTTCTATAAGGAAATACTTGAAGATGTACTTAATAGAACGCATACTCGATTAACTTGAATTCTTTAAGTTTTATCCAAGCCCTTTAAAAAAATTATCCTTTTGATTATGCTAGAATACCCCATCTCCACATATGAATCTGTACTTACGATTACATGGTTATGATTTGAAAATGTTCAGGTTTCGATAATCACAGAGATTATTGCAGTTAATCCAAAAAAATTGCAAGTGTAATTCGTAGATTGAAATTAAAGAGATTTTGATCAACTCTTGGAGTAAATTTGAAAAAGAGACATTATGGTTGAGACAGACGAGATAAATACGGGCTTAGAAAATATTATAGAGGTTATAAAATAAATTTTGTAAAAATAATTTTGTCAAAGGGATATACTTGGTTACAGTTGATAGAAGAGAGATGTTGAATTAGTTATTAAAACAGGTTCTAACAAAAATTTTAGAATTACTTTAATTATTAAATTATGTTAATATTTTTTCATATACTTTTGTATGATATATTTTGAAATTTTGAAAGTCCATGAGAATTATTATTTTGAAGTGTATGAGAATTAATTTTTTTGAAATCTGTAATAATTATTACAATTATTACTCTGAAATGTAAGAAAATTCATAATTTGAGGATTAGGTTAGTTGGTATTTTGAAGAATATGATAATTAATAGTTTGAAGTATGCTCTTAAAATGAATAAGGTTTTCACGCACAATTTTTTAGTGATGTTTTTTGAATGTTATAAATCAACTTGAAATTTATTGTTAGTGATATAGGTGGTAATGATTGAGTATAATAATTTGTGTCAATTTGTAAATTAGAACAATTGAGGTCTATTGTATGTCAGTGACGGCCGAATGGAATTTTGTTGGGGTTCCTAAAAAGCCACTGCCTTTCACAAGTTGAAGAAAGCACTAACTTCCGACCCTATTTTAGGACTGTTTAACGAGAAGGCTCCTATGCCAGTACATACAGATGCTAGTGGTTACGTAATCATCACATTTTTTTTTTTACAATTACTATGTAGACAAGAGAAGAGTTTGCATATGCCTCACGGATACTTTCAAACGCAAAGAGGAATTATTACACAATTGAAAGGTATTGTCTTACTATAGTATGGGCAGTGCACAATTCTGGACATACCTTTTCGGGGAGCTATTTAATGTTATGACAGACCTTCATTTTCTATGCTGTTAATTAGCCGTAAAGGCCCTTCGAGAAGATTAGCAAAATAGGCTTTGGGCCTTCAAAAATAGGACATGAGCATTTTTTAAGACTGGTAAGAAGCATAAAGACGCTAATAGCCGTTGTTACGACCCCCAAGGTATTGAGAATAACCAATGAGGTAAGAATGTTACCCCGATAGATGGCGCTGTGACAAGTAAGACCTGATTGTTGCAAGATAACACATTTTGTGTGAGTGTTCATAGGGTTGTTCAATAAAGATGTTGTGTGTGATATAGCGCTCTTAATTGCACTCTTAATTTGGAGTTTTAGTCCTTCCCCACAAACAATAAATAGGTTGGTGTTAGTACCTAACAACCATTCTCAAAATTCGTTAGAAGATAACATTGACTCCTCGGAAGAAATTAACGTCCTTAACTAATTCACGGACTTAGCGGCTGAATAGATGAATGATTCAGAACTCGAAAAAATCATCTCTTCAACAGAAAAATAAGAACAACTATTGAATTAATTGATGGAATACTTTTCAACAAGAACTTTGATCTAGATGGAAAGATGTGATTACCAGTCATTCCGAGACATTTACCCAAAGATATACTCCAATATTTTCATGACGCACCTACAGTTTGCAACTTAGGATTTGTCAGAGCGTATGACAGATGAAGGAAACAATTCTATAGATCGGGTCTCGATCGCACTGTACGTCAATATGTTACACACTGATGGATGCCAATAAAAAAAAGGCATTCCATTTCAGTCGGCTGGTTATCTAGTACCTATCTTCCCGCAATCGCACTAATCCATAGGATCGGGACAGATTTGCTTAGACAATTTCCAAAGTCATTGAGAGGTCATAAAGGGATCATTGTATGGATTGATTACTTTAACCGCTATGCCGTCACGAAGGCATTACCTACTGCTGAAGCCCCGCAGGTAGCAAAGTTTCTCCTCGAGGACATCATTTTAAAACATGGAGCTTCAAGAGTCATCCTTACTGACCGAGGGCAAGTGTTTCAAGCGATACCAGTTATGGAAATTAATCACCTCTGTAATATTACCCACCGAATGACGACTGCTTACCATCTCAGAGCTAAAGGGCTAATAGAGCTTTTTAATAAAACATTAACAGATATGCTGTATGTACCTCTACATTACTATCAAGAGCCAAAGAATCTAGACAGTGGGCGAGATTACGAACCTTGGAAGTACAAGAAAAAGATCGAAGATGGTATAACTCCAAACATAGAATATACTTTTATAAACCTGGAGACCTCGTATGAATTCTCACACCTGTGCGAAAATTAGGAGTGTTGGAGAAGTTACTTAAAAGATACTTCGGCCTTATCAAATCATAAGATGACTATCCGAATAACATATCAAGTTCAAGACTTTAATCCCAGTTCGCGATGCCGACGGACAGTAGGTGATGTGGTACACGTTATTCGAATGAAGCCTTTATATATTCCCGAAGCACAGATCCTGTTTCCAGATAATTCTACTTCTTCTGACGAGCTTAATCCTAGAGGAAGTGCATCCAGCCGTCAGAGAAAGTTGCCATTCTATGACGTCTATTCAGGACCCATTACACGCTTGCGGACGAGAGACTTGTTGCTGAATTCCGAAACAGCGGGATGCTGTTTTTCAAGGGAAGAGCAACGCGACGAAGCTTACAAGCACCGAAGTACCCGGGTTCTGAATACAGCCCTCACAACATTAGTAATTCAAGCTAAAGTTTGCTTGACTGTTCTCTCTTTTTTACTATAATATCTAATGCCTCCTTTAATATATTTAATGTTTAATGAGCAATGCTCTGGAATATTCTCATATAATATATAAATTCAGGTGATCTCAGCCAAGAGTAGTTGCTCTTAGTCTGTCAATAAATTCCGTTATCCACATATCTATAGTGTGTTTAATTCACACACGCCCACTTCTATAGTTAAGTGATAATATCAAAGAGGTTATTTTAAATAAGGTCCAACAGATAATTTTTTTTCTATATTACTTAATTATACACCTGGTTTCAGACATCAAGAGCGGATGAGAATACCCAAGTTAACGCTTCTAGTACTAATACTCAGTTATCAAGGGAATTATCAAAAGAACTTAGCATTTAGAAAGAGTTAGCAACTGTTTTGTTTCCAGAATCTCTCTCACGTTCAACTTGAATTAAGTCCGGTCGAAATATTTGAGAAATAAGGGTGAAATCCACAATTGCTGCATGTAGGGACATTTTTTTCAGTCCCTGTTGATCCCGGTTTTTGATCAAGTACAATCCTTAATAGAAAAGCGTTGTGAATATTATCAAAACCTTGTTTCTAATTTCAATTACCAAAAAACAAAAGTGAACGTAAATTTTCTGAGATACTCTTATTAATTCTTGCCAAGCAATGAAAGAGTTAAATGATATAACTAATTATATTCTGTTAAGAAAAAATTATGTTTATGGTTATTGTTTCAAAATTTTAAACGACTTTTGCAACCTAAAATTGCAATTTTCTGGATTTAATGACCGGAACCACTTATAAATAAGCACTTAAAACTTCTTGAAAAAAGTAAAATGCGTTTTCAGAATCTGCATCTTTGGTACAATTTTTTAAGACGATTGCAAAAACATAAAACTGTTGAGTCGGAATTTCACAATTTATATGAAAAGAGAGAAACTAAACATTGGTGCTATGCTATGGAAAGAATTATTTATACCATTCAGTTTTAAGCTGAAGAAAACTTTGCTTTTCATAGTTCCAATAACAAATTAATCGATAGCAATAATGGTACATTTTTAAGTGTGTATGAATGGTTGCAAGATTTGAGCCCATTAAGGCTCCTATCTACCCGCCATTTTGATTTCGTGGGCGTAATGTTTATCCAATAGAATTTTGACTTTAAGTAACGTACGTCTATTTTAATGATTCGTTTGGAAGTTTTTCGGTCATTAAAAAATATTTTTAAAAATAGGAGGAAAAATGTAATTCCCCAGAAGCCTTTATTATGTTTTGCTCTTTCAGATACACTTTATTGCATTCATATAGATCAAATAGTAAAGATTTAAGAACGGTAGTCGAAATTCCGTAGGATTAACATTACGTTCATGAAATCGAAATGGCGGGTAAACCGGAGCCTCAAGTTTGTACATATTAACAGAACTCAAACTCAAAAAAGTATGCCGCATTATTTTGGAGATAAAACACACAATGAAACAATTAGTCAAAAAGAGGATAATGTCAAAGACATTATTTTAAATATAATCAAACAGACAAAGTATTTTTCTATTTAGTACCCCTGATGTCAGCCATCAAGAACAGAAACACGTCAGTATGAGTTATCTTATTTTCGAAAATACAGAAGTGTGTGTGAGTATAGAAGAAAGGTTTTTAGTTTTTGTTTTGCAACATATAAGATAGATAAAGGACTAATGACATTAATGTTACAGATTTTAGAGGAAAATGGTTAAGATATTAGTAATTTACGTGACCAGGAATGAGGCAATGGTTCAAACATGACAAAAAATAGTGCAGAGTGCAAATAATTTTTAATTAATAATAATTTGGATACCAATCCTAAAACATTTTTTGTGCCCTGTTATTATCCCAAGTTTGAATCTTGTCGTAAACTACGCTGCAAATTGCAATTTATTCGGTACAAGATCTTTTTCGACTTTCAACAGCTTTGCATTTTTTCCACCTCTTCAACTAATCATCGTTCTATTTTGAAAAGATATAATTCAAATTTAACATCGAAGCCGTGGTCAGGAAAGAGAAGGTCGGGTCGGATAGATAAAATAACTCCAATAAAATTTTAATTAGCAGAGTTTTTTTTTTATAGCTTCTATGAAAAAGACCCAAAAAACATTTTTGGAGAACCTCACAAAAACTCAGACTACATCTTTAGAAAAAATAGTTCATAAATTTAATTTTACATGTTTGGTAGTTTCATGGTACAAAATATTAAATAAACATTCATATTGTTTCACAGGGGCATAGTGAGAAATTTTTCATGTGCGGGGGAAGGGTTTCTCAATCTTCAACTCATATCTCAAAATCAATTTTAAATTTCCTTGTTTATTTTCAAAGTGAAAAGAATATTTATATGAAGTACGATATTTCGAATATTATTTTTTTTCCCTCAAAATAATCAGCATAAAAAAGGTTCAATTTTAAAATTTCAGTGTACAGCAATCTTTATGGGGCTGTAATCCTTTTATCTCCTCTCCCCGTCGCCCACAACTGGTTTTCAGCAACATTCAAGCTAAAAATTTTAATATTTCTCAGGCTTCTGAAGGTTTAGATAAATTAAACTGCTTTCTAAAAGAATATTGATCTGATAAAAGTTTAATGATAGGCTTATGGACAGTAAAAAACTAGCATGTTCTTTAAATGATGATAAAAGTGTTGAAAACCGAGAAACATGAAGACCTCGAAAAATCGAAGAAATATTTTTTTTTTGAAGCGAGGACCACACACACACACACATTCTGTACAGGAGGAAGAAATGAACTTTAAAATAAATTCACCTTTAAGTGAAAGATTGATTTTCTATCTTTCCTATCAGAAATTTTTAAATTTTTCTAGAATGTTTCTGAGGTCTACAAATATTTTGAACAAGATAGCTCAATTCATATCAAAAACTGGGAGAAGCACTAACTGATAAAAATCAAAGCGACATAAATCATTTAGAACTCATGCATGAATTAGTTTTTGCGAAAATTTAGGAGAAAATGCATCATCTCCAGTTGAAACATTAAGCTATTTCGTTGTCTACAATTAAATTCACTCTCTTTTAACATTTAAAATGATTTAAGCATTTAATTGAAAATTTCAATCTCGATAGTTGCTGCAAAGAGATCATTTTGAAAAATGAAAATAATTAAAAAATTACCTGAGATCTACAATGGATCAAGTGATATTGGCAAATCTCACAATTATTTCTGTTGAAAGTGATATTTCATAAAAATTAGTTACATGTTTTTCTGAGAAATCAGTTAGTTAAAAACAATGCCTGAAAAATTAAATTTCTATAATTCAACTTCTACTACATGTTGAAATTATTTTGTTTTGAATTATTTCAGTTAATTTGTTAATTATATGTATTGTTACAAAAATTCTTCAGTCTCGTGTGGGTGTAACGAGTGAAATCAATTTATTACAGAGGGTAAGGGGAAATGACGCTTTATTCGCAAATATTCAGGAAAAGACGAACCCAGGTAGCAAAACTTGGACAGATAAACAACACAATCCGGAAACACAGCTCTTGTGTAGATTAACTATTCAACAGGAATACATATAGAACTTGCAAAAATCAGCAACACCCATTCAAAGCAGCACGTGTGATAACAGTAACATTACTTTCAATAACGTTCAGCTCATAAGCTTTCTAGTTCGCATCACGGGCAAATTTTCGTAGAATGGGCTACGTACAAACTCCGGAAGTTTCCACGGCAGAGAAAGGTTGCTTCCCAGCAGATTCACTCGGTCACGCGTTATCGACAATTCCTCGATAGGTTCACTCAGCCAATGCCGATCAGTTCTAATCTATTCCCTCCTGTTTCGCATGTTTCCCTGTTTGTAGCCTCTCCAGCAATGTGTGATGTCACAGGGCTTAACTTTCAGAAAAAGCCCTTAATTGTCACACTAATCGAGATATCACCAAAATTCTAGCGTTTTCTAGAACCTTTGTTTTGTCGCCAAAGTCGCCATTTCTAGCCATCTTGCCAAATCTGTGACCAAGGTTAAATGGCAATTGCTTCAATTTCCTTGGCTGACCGACAATCTTAGAAAATGTCTCTTTTCATTAATAAGAGTAATGTCGCAGGTTCGTAATATTAAATCATATGTTTCGTTAACGTGATCGAACACAGTATATGTGAAAATGGATTTAATGTACTGGAAGGACCAAAAAGTGATGTCGTTTTTCTACATTAAATTAAACAGATACATTTTTACCAAGTTTTTATTTTGAATTTGTGATGTAATCACCCTCGTTATCACCAACATTTTGCTATCTAGGGAGCAAATTTTCAATGCCAGATCGATAAAAATCATTTGGTTTTGGAACAAAATATTTGGAGATGGTATTTTGGACATCATTCGAATTTTCAAATTTTTTTTGCAACTTAGAAATTGTTGTAGTGATCAGAATAAATGAAAATCTGATGGATCAATATCGGGCGAGTATGGTGGGGAAGGCAATATCTCTTATCCTAATTCATTAATTTTTTCCAGGGTTCGTCTTGAGTAGTGCAGTCTTGCATTGTCGTTTTATTGAATGACACCTTTTCTGTTGACGATCGCTGGGCAATTTTCAATTATAGATTGATTTACTCGTTCCAATTATTCACAGTAAAGGTCTACATTCATAGTTTGTCCAAGTTATCAGTATTTCAAAATCAACAACCCCGTGAATACTCCACCAAACACAGAAAAGCACTTTAGTTGTACTTCTTAGTGATTCATTTGGAAAGAGCTACTGCCTTTTGCGTTTTGGATTATAATAGAAGTCCCATTTTTCGTCTCCAGTGATCAAGAAATCAAAAAAATTCTTCTGTATCATTTATCTGAAGCAATAAGTTGTATGTGGTGGATTGGTTAGCTTTGTTTTCTTCAAATAGATTATGCGGTGCCCAAACACTTGCTCTGCTTACTTTACCAATCAGTTTCAAATGTTCTTGGATGGTCGATCAAGGTTGGGTAAGAGTGTTTGACTGTTCCTCGATTGTCTGATACGGATTTGTTTCACTTTCTACCCTTAACATGTCTTTGTCTAAATTTGTTGGGCTTCCTGATCAGTACGAGTCGGAAAGACCGAAATTACCAGATCTGAACTTAGAAAATCACCTTTGGTATTTATGAAGGTCTAAAGCATTTGGATAAACATCACAAATGTTTTTGGAAGCAACCATTGCGGTATTATCCTTGTGTAACTCAAAAAGCATAAAATTACGAATATGTATCTCTTCTGGTATCCGGCACGCCATTTCACCTAAAATTGCAAAAAAAAAAAAAAAAAAAAAAAAAAAAAAAGATTTAATTATATACGAATAAACAAATCACTCTAACCTTAAAATGTCTTTGGCGCGACTTTGAAGTACACAATAAGCTGATAATTGACTATATAAATATCGACATGCACAAAAACGACATTACTTTCTGGCCCCCCAATCTCAATATGATTTTTTAATGTTAATAAATTATTGAATAAGATACTAACTATTTACTTACATTTCAACAAATCACACCCCTCTTAAGTTATGTATTCAACATATTATATGTGTAATTAAATTTACAAAAACAGTGGGCAAAAAAATTGCATCATATAGACAACTTGCATTAATTGATATTGTCCTACTCTGAGTAGACCCTCGCCAAAGCTAACGTCAAATGAACACATTTATGAAAAAGCGATATTGGGGGGGGGATAAATTAAGGTAAACACTTGAAAATGAAATTTATTGACATAAAAATAATATGGAGAAAAAAATTACCATTTACCTGCAATTTTTTTAAGAAAAGTTTAAATTTTTGTGTTTTGTTAAAATATACAGGTGTCAATAAATTGGTTTGACTGTAGATTTAACAAAACACAAAAATTTAAAACTTTTTTTTAAAAAAAATTGCAGGTAAGATGGTAATTTTTTTTTTTTTTTTTTTTTTTTTGTTTTTATTTTTATGTCAAGATTTCATTTCAAGTGTTAACCTTAAGTCATCCCCCCCCCTACTTGGAATACTTTCTAATGAGTTCCAGCACACGTATGAGGAGCGCTTTTTCTCAGTGTATTGTGGAATGTATAAGTGGTGTTCAGAAATGGTTGATTTAAGTGAAAAAACTTGTATATAGTGTAGAAAGTTATCGCTTCTTCATAAATGTGTTCATTTGACAATTGCACGGTGCTGCCTATTAGCCTTGGCGAGGGTCTACTCAGAGTAGGACAATATCAATTAATGCAAGTTGACTATATAATGCAATTTTTATGCAAAAAATTATTTTAATTATGATGCAAACTATATGATGCAATTTATATGCCCACTGTTTTTGTAAATTTAAATACACAATTACTAATGCAGTTTTTAATATTTTCAAAATTATTAATTAAGTTCCGAATCGAAATTCTGGGATTAGTTCTGAAAATTTTTGAAGTAATTTTTCAAAAAATAACTCTCTAAATACAGATTCATGTATATATTTTCTGAACTTTTATTATTGTAATAAATGACGTTTTTTAAACCGTTTTATAATTATTTAAACGTATTTAAAGTTCTTATATTTTTAGTTTTATAAGTAATAAATTATAATTATTATGGGATAAATTAAAAAACTTTCTTGTTCATTGTTTGCTATAAAAGCTAGTTGAAACGTTAAGTCAGAAGTAAAATATCAATCGCTTAATGTACAATTTTGAACATTATCATATTATTGATCCTTTTTTAAATGAAAAATTATTTTGTTACATGTTAACACGTTAACTGCCAAACACATTATAAAGTATCAGTGGTAATTGATTGCGCAGAAGGGGAAATCCGTTAAGTTCAAATAAATTTGCGGATAATTGTGGGGCATGAACTTCATCTTTCCCAAACCCCAAAAGGAAGAAATCGCATAAGACCATTTCAGGTGACCAGCTGTGTAACTTCAAGGCATTTGGTGCACTGCGGTCAATCCAACCGAGAAGTAGTTCCATGAAAGCTTCTGCATCAGCACTCGTGAAATAGCGTCACGAAGAACACACGAGAGCAATCGATTTTTTATAACAGGAAACTTCCACAGTGTTCTTATATATCTAAAAATTACTTATCATTCTGTGTCGTTTGTGTCTGAAAATATAGAATTTTAAAATCGAAGGATTCATTTTGAATAACCTTGTACATACAAATAAGGGTAAAAATTGTAGAGGAGGAAAAAATAAAAAGAATAAATAAGAAAGAAGAGAAAGTTCTTTTATAGACAAAAATTATTAATTCGTGTGGAAAAAGCTGATGTTAAACAGAAAGACTGGAACGAAGTTCAGTTCAATCGACTTAACTAAGAGAGAGGGGGGGGGGATTGAAATGAGAGAGAACCAAATTTTAAACTATTAGAGCGTTTTACTACAAAATTACGTAGTACACGAGTACCAGTCACTGTACTCTTTTTTTTTTCAGCCACCCAAGGGCTATTGCTTTAGTTGAATCACTTTTGGAGTACCAGATCACTTTCAATATTTTTGTCTTTTCTTCAATTTTAATTCATTTAGCTTAAATAAATTCAATTTAATAATTTATCGTTTCCTTTAATTTTGATATCGGAAAAATTCACTGCTCTCCATTTTTCGATACTTCATTTTTTTTATAATTATTATTAAATTACTTATTTAATAATAATTATTAAAAAAAAGCGCACCTTCGGTGGCCAAATCTGTTCTTCGCAAAACTTTGCATAGAACTTTCAATTTTTTTTAATGTTTTTTTTTTCCTGTAATAAACCGCCTTTCCTCTTCTCCACATTAGTGCTATGGAACACTGTTTAGGTAAATTTCAACTCACAGCAGATTTTTTGAGCTATGATTTAAACACGACTCCCTACCCTTCGTAAAAATATAACTGGTTATATGTAAGAGGTGTGAACTATTCTTCACAAGTGCCCAGCAATTTTTTCGTGGTTCTTTTTTTTTTTTTTTTAGTTTAAATTTGGCCTTAGAAACGAACTATCCAGTCGCTTATGAACTAGCAGGTATTTATATAGGGGTGGTGACAGTTGTGAGGAAAGAGACAAGGGGAAAATTTCTGTATATGCAACCTTTCACGTTTCAATATTTATTATTATTATTTTACCATTTCGTGTATACATTTTTTTCATTATATTTGATACTTATTGAATATTATTGATAGTTTCATATTTCTTAAATAATATATTTAAAAATATAAGGTTAAACTATGTTTTCTGAGAAGAGGATTCTGTGTTTTAAAAAAATTGATAACTTAAACGTATTGAAATAATAAATAATTTAAAAACAGTAAATTGTGTATCCTTTCTTTGTGTGTTTCTCATTTCCATTGGAGTTTTCTAAACTAAAAAAAAAAAAAAAAAAACCTTTTCTATGATGATATGTGGGCCTTCTTGTTTATGTAAAACTTTCTTTTTTAAACGAATCTTAGACACAAAATTCATTGAACCTTTTCCTCCAAAAAATATTTGGTGTTATAAAGTTCATGAAAAAAGTTTTGATAAGTTGCCTGACAGAATTTTTTGAAAACATGCGTTCCGGTGCTGAAAATATTACTACTGCTCTCATAATAATAGATGACTTAATGAATGAAGTTGGAGATGACAAAAAAAAAAAAAAAACTTAAAACTTTTTAAAAAAATAAAACCACCAAAAAAATAATAAAATAATATATATTTTTCTTTTTTTTTTAAAAAAAAAAAAAAAAAAAAAAAACTTCAAACTTGTTTACAAAAGGAAGCCACCATAGAAATAATTCGATAATATCTATTGTACGGAATATTTTTTGTAAGGGAAAACAAATTAGGAACATATTTTTAAATGCTTCTTATCTATGCTGTTTTAAAAATGTTAGACATATAACATATTTCTTGTCTAGCACAAATGTATCTATCAAAATCAAAATTTCTTTTGTAAAGTTATAAAATGATTCTATAACGATACCATACGGTTATTTATTCTTGAACTTAAAGCCTGAAACGAATGAGAGATTGCTCCTATGTACTGGTATATTTCCTGGAGATAAAAGCATATTATATGTTCCCCCATAATAACTGCTTTTAAAACAAAGAAAAAAAAAACTAGATTTTATTTTAATTATTTATTTATTTTTAATTTTTATTTAATTAATTAATTTTTATTAGTCACAGGAACTTTTCTTTCATTATTGAATGGCATATTCAAAGCTTTGAATAGTATAGCATAAAACATTTGCTTTAAATATGTTAGGCAAACAACAAGTAATGCATTTATAGTTCTTGGCAAGAAGCTAAGCCAAGAAAAAAATACTACTAAAAGGGCCATTTTTTTTCTTATAAAGTCAGTATGTGAATGTTCAAAAATACTTCAAAAAGCAATGCTCCATTATCGAAGCATCTGAATCGAAAATTAGCCCCTTTAAACAGGTTATACTAAAGTTGAGAGATAAATCTGTCCCTTCGTATAAACAGAGAAAAAATTTGATACCGGAAGGAGATGTATTTTTAAGTTTATGTATTACTGCTGCTATTTCAATTATATATTCACTCATTCATAGAACACACTAGGTTTAGTGACTCGTTTTAATGTCGGTTGAATGAATTCAAAATTTCGGTTCAGAACAACTGTCAGAATTAGATCGACAAATGCAATCTATTCTTCAAAACCAAAACATTAATGATTTCGAAAAGATTATTCTATACTTACAAATTCTTCAAAAATATGTAAACTTTCGCTTTTCGGGGAAAAAAAAAACAAAAACAAAAACAGCGAAGACATGCAAGAGCCACAAAATGAATTCGAAAATTCTGATGAGAAAATTAAAAAAAGTGTTATATCAAATGAAGATTTTAAAGGGTCCTCCGTTTTGTAAAGCAGGAAACCAATTCAGAAAATATTGAAAAATAAATAGAAAAAATATATCAAATAAATATATAACTATTATTAAAGAAATCATTGATTTTTTTCAGAAGCACCAGGAAGAAATGTATTGGACACCTGATAAAGAGCTAATAGAGTGGATGGGAAAATTATTCTAAATACTAATATTATAAACGTGATTACATACTTAGTAAGAGACAGAAAAATAAAAATTTTTGTTTTGAATCATTTAACGAATTTTTAAAAAGAAAAAGTTTTATATCGAGTTATGCGGATAATAAATATCTCAAAACAAAAAACATTGTATGTAAGACTTTTGTTATGGATAGAATACTAAGTGTAACTTCTGTTCTTCAATAAATTCTTCTTTCTTTTTATTCATTTTACATTTTGTTTAATTCTTGTTTCTTACACAAAAAACCTATTAATATTTGTGATATAATAGAAAATATAGGAACAAAATTGAAAAAAGTTGAAAAAACATTTACAAAAAACTGAAAAAGTTAGATAATTATTTAATAATGACCACAAATATTAGATGTAAGGCTTTGAAAAGATCTTTCATTCCCCTTTCTGTGCAGATTCTGAAGAGAGAGAGAGAAGTTCAAACTGTAATAATTGAATTCAAAAGTTGACTTAGTACCCTGGTGTTCAAAATTAAGAGAATTTGCATATTTTGTAGAATTTCATGAAAAAAATTGACCGAAATGTAAAAATACTGTTTCGAAACAAAGATGCAAATCTTATACGTCCAATACGTAAATGTATACGTGAATTAGGGTGGAACTAGTCGAAAAACAAGATTTATAAGCACGCGTGCCAAAATCCGCATTTCGCCGAATTTCTTGGTGTTTTTTTGCACCAATCGCTTAAATTAATATTCAAACAGTAAAACTGAGTATCCACCAACGTTAAGATGATGGAATGAGGTGGCAAATTGTGGGAAGGCTAGAAGCAGTCCAGTCTCAAATCCAGATTTGCAGAGAATTTGATTTAACGCCCAACGTCGTTCCCAACTTAAGGAAACAGTTTAAGGATACCGGATCCATACAGAGAAAGCCTAGACAAGGTCGTCCAAGAGCCACGACAGCCAGAGAAGATTGCCATTTGTCCATTATAGCGAAGCGTAACAGGGATGCTACAGCTTCTCGGGTCTCTCATGAGTTGTATGCGGGCACAGGAACCCGAGTTTCAAGGGTAACTGTTTCCAGAAGACTTTATGAGGGAGGGCTATTTGCAAGAAGACCTGTTGTTTACATCCAGCTTAAAATGATGCAGAGATTATACAGATTGGAGCATGAATCAATGCGTGACCATTATCTTCACTGACGAGTCCCGGTTCAGCTTAACCAGTGATTTTCGCAGTATCTTCACATGGAAAGAACCAAGGACCCTCTATCTGCCCTCCAATGTCCAAGAAATCGACCATTACGGCAGAGGAGGCTTGATGATCTGAGCAGGCATCATTTTGGATGGCCGCACAAACCTCCATGCCTTTGAAAGAGGCACTGTGACTGCTGAGAGGTATAAAGATGAGGTCTTGGAGTTTTACGTTTGTCTTTTCAGGGCTATAGTTGGTCCTTGCTGAGTTTGTACCTTGTGCTGCCATTCCTTAATCCGAGCTGGTTGTCTTAACGAGGAAAAAGACTGAGCTGAAGCTAAAGTATTATTTTCTTTTGCAAAAGGACTTAACAGCTTTTTTTTAGTCATCTACTCATAGATGGAATGTATTAAGAGGTCATGTGCAAAGAAGCAATTAACAAAAGCTGAAAAAGGAACGTAGATTTTTTATGTTGAAATTCTGGAGTGAATCTAGATGTTCTTCTAGGGTAGATGTTCTCAGAACACAAGTTACAAGTCGTAATGAAATCAAAAATGCTCTTGAAGTTTTAATTGAAGATAATACTCAGACACCTGACATACGAGTCAAAACTGAAGGGTTCCGAAAACACTAGAAAGTTTTCAGACTACTTTGTTAACGATATTTTGAGAAGAAATCTTACAAAGGGTATACAAAACCATTGATATATACAGAGGGTATAAAGAAGGAATGAGGGTATGAAGGGTATACAGAGGGAAGAGCTTGATCTCCTTGGCGCTACTAAGAAGTTCCTGACGTTATCTTTGTTTTTACCTGAAAAATATGATCATTAAATGGTAAATGATCATTAAGAAGTGATCATTAAGAAGACAAAAGTATTGGAACTAGCTGACATACCTGAGCCCAGCTATGGAAATATCAGAAAAAGAAAATTTTCTTCAAATGAGAAAAGAGACCCAATGAGTGAATGACTCCAAGACCGAGATTTCGAGCTGAAACTTTCTTACCAATTATTACTAATCTTACAACACGACATAACGAAGTTCTCAACACAACATTCCAGATATTCAGAAATCTTCAAGAATAAGAGCAAAAAGATTGGACAAAACAGGCAAAATACTTGGCTTAAAGCTACTCCAAAGACATTGATAAAGAATAGTTTGTGCAAGAGTATCAATATTTTAAAATGTATATGAAGGTGGAAAAAATAACAACAACAAGAGGAATCTCTTCCTAAATCAAGAAAAAAAAGTTGGAAAGTACCTTCCCAAATTTAGATGTCGCAATGAGAGTTTACTTGACTCTTCCGGTGACAACCTGTGCATAGTAGATAAGCTTTTCTACCCTTAAGAGAGAAAAACTGAAATGGGATCTGCTATGGACTATGAAAAGCTTAACAGTTTGATGTTGCTATGCACTCAAAATAATATAACAATGGAAAATCATTAAAATGATGACAATAGTGATTTTGAAATGATCAAATCTAGAAGAAAACCTTTGTTGTACAAGTACAATGACAGTGACTCAACAAAGAACAAGAATGTCTAAAAGTGAAAGATAGTAAAACGATAAGCGATGAAAAAGATGGTAATTAGCAAGTTGAAAACAGTTCATACAATAATGTATACTCTATACTGTAATTGCAAACGATTTCATTAATTTACTGTACTAATTAACAAAAAGGTGGGTGGGTGGTTCATGATACCGCAAGATAAGAAATGAATAATAATGCCAAATCATACCATTATCCTTTCCTTACGGCTGCCGTTTGCTAGTCCGGGACACGACGAGTCCATAGACTCACCAAAGAGCAAAAACAAAGAAATAATGGAAAGACTCTCTAAAGAGGAAAAACAAAGAAATAATGGAAAGACTCTCCAAAGAGCAAAAACAAAGAAATAATGGAAAGACTCTCCAAAGAGAGAGAAAAAAATGAAAAGAGTAAAAAAGGTAAGGGAAAATCCCTCCCGAACCAAAACTGGCCAGGTAAGAACTGAAGGAGGGGGTGAGCTGGAAATAGTGGAGGAGGGGGGCGTAACAGTTTGAAGCTCCTAGGGCGCAGAGGAAATTAAAAACGACCCTGGTTACATAATGTTAGAAGCATATTCATTCATGTTACGATATTTTCTGCTATTAATTTTTTTTTCTTATTGTTGTCGAGAATATTTGACAATTTTTTGTTAAGAAAAAATCTAATGAAAGTTTACTTTTTTCAAATGTTTCATCTTCTCTCAAGGCAAGTGGCCGCGGTAGCCTAATGATCATGGTTTCGGATTCGTAACTAGCTGTTTTCGTTCAACCGCGGTTTCAATCCCTAGCTACCAAAGACCCACCGTGTAGCCAGGGCTGATGCACGTTAAATATGTAAGGATCCAGAATTTTCCCATTGACGTGGTGTGGAAATTAGGAGAGGGAGGTGCCAGCTCAGGTGTCATCCTGGTCCACTTGACCAAGGTTCAAAATTACGATGTCCGTCGCCAATAGCCCCCGCTTTGCTTCTAGTGCAACGTTAATAAAAACTAAGCTGAAAAAAAACTCTCTCAAGGCAAGAATGTATAGTTTTTCATAAACTCATCTACATTGAGCAAACAGAATTAATAATTTAACATTAGTTGAGGAATCATTAAAACACTTTTAAAATTCAGTTAGTAAAAATTTTATCCTACTTTTGCAGCTTTGACAAGAAGAAATTAAAGTGTATTGCTAGATTTGCATTGTATAAGCAAATTCTCATATTGAATTAAATTTATAGAATGTATTTGTAATTCAAGGCTTATTCTTTTTTCATTGCTTTTTGAATCTAGATGTAGATTAAGACAATATGAAGTCTTTAAGAATATAGCTTTCAGGAAAAGTTTGTAAAATTTATTACTAAACATTATGACTTGTTTTTAGTATTTTATAGTTCAAAATTATTAGAAAATATATGATACATTCACGCTTAGATTTTGCAATTCGTTTGCATTAATATCATATATTAGAGAAAGGTAATGAGCTTTTTGGCATTTATTTCACAATTCGGAACTAATTTTGAATAAAGAGAACGACACCTGAAACTCTATGTTTCTAGTATTCCGTGAGACCATTTTTGGTTGAATGGAATCAGGACTTGAGAACTTCACTAGTCAAAAAACATTATTAACTTCTAAACTACCTTATTTTTACAGTTTTAAAAGCTATATTGAAGGTTTTTTTCTATTATTTATGAAATATTTTGTTAGTCTTTGTTTGTAATACCAAAGGTGTTACAATGTTATTATAAATCAGATAATTTTAATATGATTTGTAAAGAAAGATTTAAAATTACCATATAAAATATATAAAATATGTAACAACCTATTACAAATATACACTTATCTGCCTAAGTTTGATTTGGAATTTTTTGTGCTTGAATCTATAAAAAAAATTCCCACAAAAAGTCATTGAGATATGTCAATTTACTTAACTAAAAGTCATACAGCTTAACAGGTTTTTAAATTTATTTTTAAAGTTTTTTGGGGGGGAGGGTGGGGGGGGGAATTATGTGCTGAATTAAAAATAACGTACTACTCTTAAATATTTCGGGAAAGTGAAAAATTTAAATAATGTCACTATTCATTTTCGATTCTTAAAAATTATGTTTAACAGATACGCTGATTATAATTTTTTTTAAAAAAAGTTTTGAAACTTTTCTCAGGTTTTTTTTGTCTTTGATTCGAATTTAAAACGGGAAGTTCGTGTCTTTCAAAACAAGTTCACGACATGCATAATATTTATTTTATTTATTTAATTCATTTTTATTATTTATTTTTATTTTTTATTTTTAATTATTTAATTTTTTTTTTATTTACATATATATTTATTTTGTACATTCTACGTCTTAGAATTTTCTGTTGCAAGTGCTAGATGTGAACATATGACGTTATTAATATTGTAATATAATTATACATAACAAAATGAAGTCATTATTGCATTAATTTTTAAAAAAGGATTTGTTAATGTTAAGGGTTCTTGAAAAAAAACATTAACATTAACAAAACTGACCATGTAACGGAGTTGATGCACGTTAGGTTTTGTAAGGCACGAAATCCTTCCATTGGCTCGATATGGACATTTATAAAGGAGAATAGTTCCAACTCAGGTGCTGTCCTCATCACTTGACAGAGTTACAATATTATAAGGATTTGGAGAAAAGAAATCTTCAACCCTAACAGTTTCTACAGTTTTCCGATATTCCCAAAAATTAATTAATGGAAATTCTAAAATGTCATTGACTAATAAAATTCTTTTTAAATCTATTTCAATTTAAACATTAATTCTTACAGTTTTTAATGACATTTAAACATGTAATTTATCGTAGACCAACAATTAACTAGGAAACAATTCATTCCAAAAACGCGTGACAAGTTCCGTATTATTCAGTATAAAATATATCCCTTAATTAAACGGATCTCTGAAATGAACTTGGACTCAAAGTACTTTTAACCTCTTACTTCGTCCCATACTAAGCTATTGTTGCTCAATATGGGTTAAGCTGCAAAATTAAACATTAATATGCTTAATACTATTCAAAATGGAACGAATGATTTGCGATGTTAATTGAATCGTAATCAAAATACAGTGCTAGAACAATTTGTTTGGTTACCATGGTGACCGATGCAAGAATGCGATGCACATTGTTGATATTTTGAAAAATTCGCGAGTTTTAAAAATCGTCCGATGAAATAATTTATGATACATATGATTCAATCGCATTTTTCTTATGTTGTATCACTTGAGGTAGAGCTCATTTTAGATTCTTATAATCAAATTAAAAAGATTAGAATCTGTTAGAAATGGAAACTCTAAATCCTCCAACTTACGACGACGATGATTTATATTCAGGTTATAATGAATTTCATCCATCTTTGGATACAGCTGTAAGTGCTCAATAAATTGTCTGTCTTAGAAGGCTTTTGATTTTTCTTTTATCTTCAATTTTTCTGTGTTTCATAAGATTGGGACAGGAAAATATATAGACTTTGCATTGGTATTGACGGTCTTATTTACCTAGTTTATGAATATTATCTTTTATAGTGTAATAAACTCGTATAATATTTTAAATTCTCAAATAAATAAATTCTTTACAATTTATAAAAGTAAGACGTGATATTTCACAATAAGTAATATTTCTTACAATACTTCTTTTATTTTGATAAATATCAAAACCCTGAATGAAATCAGTGCCTTGTATCTGTGATTTATATTGCTGACTTTATCTGAAGCTGGAATTTTTTCATTTATTTCTTCAAAATGTGTGGGGAAAAAATAGAATAACAACAGTTAACTTAAACATCTTTTTCAAAAAAATTTCATTAATGTCGCTTAAGTCTTAATGTTTGTTTGGTGAATTCCCCCCCTTTTTTTTTTGCATAAAACTGCACCATTTCTTTTCTTTTCTTTTTTTTTTTTTTTTTTTTTTTTTACATTTAAAAATAGGAAATTGATCAAAATATAAATGTTTTTATTTGCCTCATTGAACATTTGGGGACTATAAGGATTTAAATTGACGATTTGTTATGGTAACCCTAAGAATACTCAATGCTTAAGTCACGCATGTTTGGCGGCCTATCAAGGAAGTTGACAAGTTTCATTGCCAATCACCTTGGGAACACCCTATTCCCAACTTTAACCCAAACTTCCTTTGTATTTAGAAATAACAAGTTTAAAAAAATGTCTGAACAAAAAAAAAATTTCAAACTGACTGATCAGCACTCTTTAGAACTTAAACTTTTCTGTTAAGGATGTACATCATGCTTGTCTAAAGTGCGGCCCTAAACCCTTTAAATTAAATTATATTAAAAAAAATAAATGTTTGCAATATTTTTCATATATAATTTATTTGTTGACATTTATTTTGAAATAAAAATTTAAATAAAAACATCTTAGTATGCCATGAGAATTTACGTTTCGAATTATGTGTGTATCCACTTAACAACGAATTTTTTACAGAATTAGAATATTTGTATGCAGTATATTGCATTGTATTTTGATTTCCTAATCCTTTTGGCCAAGGGAGCTTTTCATAGAAAAAGAGGCATACCCCATTTTCTCTAGAAATAAATTACCTTCAAATGGAATGCTTTGAACTGCAAAGTGACATTCAACTGAAAGAAAAATTTGGGAATGTTTCATTGCCAGAGTTTTTTAAAGATTACCTACCCCACAATAAATATCCTAATTTTCACAATCATGTTTTATTAATGTCTTCAGCTTTTGGCAGCACCTATATTTGTTGAACAATTATTTTTAAGAATTAAGCATACAAAAAACAAAAATCGGACAAAGATCACTGACTAGCATCTTGAAAATGCATTAGGAATTGCAACCTCATCTATTGAACCTGATATCGATTCGCTTGTTCAATAAAAGCAAATTCATCCATCTTATTAATTTGAATTTTTTCCATCTTTATGAAATCAAACTAAATGAAACGAAACTCTTACAAATTTAAAAAAAATATGTGCCTATACATATCTAATTACAATTAAAAAAAAACTTGTAATAAAATGAAGTTAATTTATTTTAATAAAACTACATAGAGTTAATTTTTATTTCAATTTGTTGAAAAAATATTGTATGTGTGGCCCAGCAAATTTTTTTTCTTGCAATGTGGCCGTCAAACAGTCATAGTTTAGACACCCATGATATACATTATGTATTAAAAAATATTTTCATATATCTATGTACATATTCTGTGGTATATGTCAAGTAAAAATGTTCAAAATGCATTTTAAGTGTCCACACTGCTTTAAGAATTTCATTTTGTTTTGCATTTTTGAATTCAGAGAAGAGAAAACTTCAAGATTATATTATTTTGGTACTTTTCCATTTGATGGGGACCAAACAAAAACTGCCAAACTTAAGAGTTGGTGCTGTTATCGCCAAACAGTGGTTATTACCTCTGGGCAATAAAAATATAATAAAAATAAAAGTACTTCAGAGTCGAATATTCTTTTTGTGTCAACATTTAGGCTTGGCAATATCTGCACCAATTTTTAAGCTTGGCAATTTTTATTCGGGTACCCAGCTAACAGATAGTATGGTACTTCCCTGTTATAGTGGTGCCCAGTAATGAATCGCCAAGTGGTTAAGAAATATCGCCAAAGTATGCTGTATTGCAAGATAGGCTTCACGAATTTGACGACCAGCTTGGTGTAATCGTAATTCGATGGGTACCACTATAACAGGGAAGTACTGAAAGTACTATTATTTTTTTGGTTGAATATAGAAATTTGTGAAAAAATTTGTTTTTTAAAGATTATTTAAAAATCAAATTTTATGTATGATAATTACACTAATAATACTTTTTTTTTATTACATAACACAATAATGAAATTTTTATAAATATACTTATATGTGGTTTTTTTTTTTCCTTTTTTTTTTATTCTTCATAATATAAAAATAGACATAAAATATTTAAATAATGGTGAAAATGTTTAGGCTATTCAAGAGGATGAAGCTTTTCAACAAGCTGTTCGAACTAGTTATGGGAAAAGACCTGTAGTAAGTATTAAATATTTATTGGAAAACTATACTTTTTTCATCTTTTATTGCACATTTCTTTCAATTGATAATATAATAACAATAAAAAAAGGAAATAATATGTGTCAATAAGGTACTTCATCTTTACAAAAATGTATCTGTTTTTAATGATTACGTGTATAAATATTTTTAAGCATTTAATGTCTTTTAAAAAATAGCACCATGTTAAAAGACAGAAAGCTCTTTATGTATAAAAATTAGAAGATAAAAAAAAAGATATGCAGCACTATATTTATTTTGTTGAGTAGAATAATACTTTTTAATTTATAGACAGCTTAAATAATGTTTTTTGTCATAAAATATTTGGGTATTTTTCGATTTTGCCAGCACAAATTTCAACTAGTAGACTATTTTGGTGACAACACAGTGAAAATGTTTATGCGTCATTGAATTTCATTGAATGCATCATTTGTGGCGACTTTATCGCCTGCGCTGGCGAAATGGAAAAATACCAATATTTATATTTTTTTATTATTTACAAGCTTTTAATATTTAACAATTATGGACTGACTGTTTTTTATGTGAATTAAATCTGTGTTGTATATTTTGTGATGTATATATCAATGTCCTTAAATACATTTTCCAAAAACTTAAATAAAATAAGAAATCTTAATGCATGCAAATTTTTTCAGTGAATATTTTTACTATTCTTGATTGTCTTAAATTCTCTTATGTATATTATGAATTGAAAAATAGAGCTATAACGTTTTTATGCTACAAAATAATAATAAAAAGTTTTTTTTATTTTAATTTTCTCCTTAATGAAATAATTTGATACTTTTAAAA
>BMAW01120975.1:3699428-3867757 GCA_019974015.1 Nephila pilipes | reverse complement strand
TTACACTGTCAAAAAAAATATGAATTAAAATTCTTTTCATTAATTTAAAAGCTTGCTATTTAAGAAAATAAATATCCGTATTAGTTTTTTTTTCTTCTTCTTTCTTTCTAATTCTAAAAATTACTTATAAATTTATGTTAGCCTACTTTGAAGGTACCTGGAACATCTCGCTTGAGTACTTCACGTGGTGGCACAGGAGTAAGTATACTTTTATGACACATTACTTTTTAAACCTTAAAATATTGGGTACTTTTCCATTTCACCGGGGCAAATCTCACCTAGTAAACTTTATGGGCGATATCACACAGTAAGCATATTAAAAAATGTAATCCATTTGGCGTCGGTATGTAATTTTTGACGACTTTATCGCCTGCGCTGGTAAAATGGAAAAGTACCAAATATTGTTTTTTTGTCTTAATCGGGATTCATATAAATGATCCAAATAAAAATATTTCATTCTGCATTTGAATGTTTTACAACATTCTTATAATTTATTTCCATTTTATTTCCATACTTCGAATAATTTTTTAAGAGTAAATTTATTTTAAATTACTCCTCTTTTAATAAAATTTTGAAATAATTGTTTAATGTTTACTGCAAGAAGAATTGCTTACTGTGTTTTGAGAGAGCAACTTCATAAAAATACTAATTTGATGGCTAAATAAATAATTTTACAAAATAATTCATTCATTTATATTTTTCTGAATTTGTTTATTAGTTAAATCACTGTTTTACTTTTAACAGTGGGGACGTTCACTAGTACCATCATCATCTGGATTATCCTCAAGCTCTCAAGAAGGTCTTACACGACCCATGACAGCTGTTCGAGGAGCAGGATTTACTTCTTCTGGACATAGAGGTGCATTGTTATATCAAATAAGTAAAATATAAAAGCATTATACATTTTTACAAAATAAAATTTCTGTTTATAATTAAAGCAATGATAAATTATTAAAATTGTCAATTTCAATGATAATTTGCATCTTTTTCATGTAAAAATTTGGTACTTTTTGTTAGCCAAGAGCAAATTTCTCCAACTCATATCTTTCGTTTTGTTGATGATGCAACAAACCAACTATATAAGCAATTGTGAAAATAAAACAGCTCATTTTCACTAAACAAAAAACATATTTTATTTAAAATCATATTTTTTTAGTAAATTAAACAAATATAAGTGAACAAAAATAAAGTGCCAAATATATTTAGTTACTGTTTTACAAGAAATAGTTTAGGTTATTACGTCAATGGGAAATTATTGCTATGTCACTGACAACAATTGAAACCACATTAAGTGATTTATCACTTGCACTATACTGATGGCTTGATATCAAAAACTCCTCTCTAAAATTTCCTAATTTTTCAGTTTATTTATTTATGAATTCTATATCTCTTAAGCTAGGTAATTTATGAATCAATGATTGAAATTTTGTTCAATATAAGAATATTTTATGTTAATTACAATTATCATCATAAGATTATTTTAAATATGTTTGCAAATCTGCTTTAATTTTTGACTTCTATTATTAAATTCTCTAACATAATGGAGTTGGATTCTCTGTGATGTCGTGTACATTTAGTAGACTTAATTTCAGGTTGTCTTATCATTGAAGTTATAATGAAATCATTGAAGTTAATATTGGTTTGTATTGCATGTTTTCCAGCTAAGTTTACTGCTGTAGAAGAGGAAATAATGACTAAATGATGTTAATTTCATGAACCCCACACAAAGATAACACTGATTTGATATTCTATTGGTTAGCACAATATACTTTTAATACAAGGAATTAAGAAAATAAATTTTTATAATCCATTTTGAGTATTTAAATACTTTTTTTTATCACATTCATAAAACCACATTTATGAAACTCTTTATATTATATTTCCCTATTGTAAAGTTTTTCTCAAGTTAAATTATGTTTTTCTGTGAAAAGTCTTAAAGGTTGGAAATTTTAGAATTTTATTTCCTAAAATGGTGATAAAATCTATAATTATAATTTTTCACCCAAAATGAAATCTGTATCTTTGAATTTTTCACCCAAAATATATGTTATTGTTTTGATCATATTTTTTTTAATTAAATAGAATAATACTTTAAAAAACATTCTGAAAATTCAAAATTATGTTTTTAAAAAAACAATAGTTCTCAAATGACTTTTGACAATGCAAACATGGTTTTCTATTCAAATGCATTAATTATTTCTGATTAGAAATTTTGCATTATTTCATTTTCTACAATTGTACTTTTTTTAGCTTGTTATCAAAAATCTGTACACAAGTGTGAGTTTTGTGTGTGTGTTCTTTTTATTACTAATTTTTATAATTCTTTTTAATTAATGGTAAAAAGGAATGTCAGGAAACATAGTAAATATTCCATTAGTATTTGAAATTGTATTATTTGGAATATAAAATCTCTGAAAGCAACATTGCTTTAAAGTTTGAGCTATCATGTCAGATAGCAAATGCTCAGAATTTTAATGTTTAATAAAAAAAAAGGTAATGTATCTAATAAGCCAAGTTGTGACCAACGTGTGTGAGCTGTGAAAAAAAAACGACTTCAAGCCTTATTGATAGAATTATAAAAAAAAAAAGGCGTCAATTGTGGATTCTTGTAAACAGTTATTCAAATAACTAATGAAATAAATAAAGTTAACAATTTGAATGTAAGTATTTGTATTGTAAGGTGTCATTTAAGGAATTTGGATTGCTTGATCATCCTCCTTGCAAAAAAACATTGATATCTGCAAAAAACAGAAAGGACCAAGCATAGTTTGCTAAAGCTTCTTTAAAATTGCCAAAAATAAATGAAGTAAAGTACTTTTTAGAGTTTGAAAGTAAATAAAACTCATTTTTATCAGATGGTATTAAGAACATACAGGATACAAAAAAAAAAAAAAAAAAAAAAAAAAATGAAAGAGATAATCTATAACATATTAGGGGACTTGGTATGATGTGAGAATGTTTTTCTTCTAATGATGTTAGACCATTTCATTAAGAATAAATTGTACCATGGCTAGAATTTTGTTCAAAAATATACAAGAAAAGTAAATGATGCAATATGCAATAAAGAATATTTGGGCAACTAGGATTTCCAGCCTAATAATGACTGAAAACAACATGAAGTGATATTCAACATTTCTTATGCCAGAAGAAAAAAAATTTAAGACATAAAATTTTCATCTCAAACTCCAGACAGAAATCTAATAGAACATTTGTGGGAAGAGTTAGATAAAGCCTTCAGAATGTTCAATCACGAAAATCTCGATGATTTGTGTGATGCATTAAACCATGAAGGGAAATCTATTGCTGAAGAGAAAATTTTCAAATTAATAAGCTCATTCCCAAAAGATGTGAAGCAAATTTGAAAGTAAGAAGTTTTCAACAAATATTAATGATAATTGAAACTACAGTGTAATGTGTAAATTAATGTAATATTTATATCCATTATAAAAATTTTCTTTGTCAAAAGACTTTTGATCTGTACTTGTTTTCATTTTGCTTTTGTGTTATCATTTAACAATTGTTTGGCATTAATTATATGATAAGCAAAAATAATTTAACTAGTAAATAGAACTTGTTATAATTAGAATTAATTTTGTCAAAATACTTTTGAGTTCCACTGTAGCTGAATTAATTTAAATATTTCAGTTTAGAACATTTTAAATTAAAATTATGCAAATAAATGTGTTTTTGATATTTTGGTTAAGCAAATTATGCTAAAACAAAGTAATATAATTTCTATTGTGATTATGCTATTATAAATTTTCAGACTATTGTTATTCCAATGAAGGAATTTTTAATGTTTGGATATTTTTTTGTAAGTTTAATCTACATATAGTGTTGAGTTGTATTTTGATTTTAATTACAAATAAATAAAAAGTTATAAAAAACTCATTACAAAGTAATAAGAAATTCATTACATGACATATAAAATGTTTTTATAGAATAATGATAATCAATTGTTAAATATTTTTTATATACAATATGATTGTTTGCTTTTCATTTACACCACATTAAAATTTATTAAACATAATTCATGCTTAATTATGTGTCATATGTTTAATGTATATATTATCAAATATATTACAAGTAAAAATATAAATTTATATTTCATCTTTTTTCTTCAGAAATAAATTTAATATTTCCATTTAAAGTGTATCAGTTAGCTAGATTTTATTGTTTCTTTTAATAAAACTTTGAGTTTCTATAACTATGATGTTTTTGAAGATAATTTTTTATTGGGAAAAATTGATAATTTATTTTATGTTGTTGCAGCACCATCTGGAATATTTGATCCACTCAATCAAGCGAAATCTACAGTCTCTCCTTTGCTGATGAAAGATGAAAATAGGTAAATCATCCATTTATGTATTGAAAGTATAAGAAAAGGGTGTCTTATTACTTTATAAAATATTAATTCTTATGAAAGGTAGTGTTGCTTTCTAAATTAATTATTTTTTTTTAAAGTATTAATAATGTAATTTATTTTTGATAAATTTGTTTTGATTTAAATGAAGGAAATTTTCAATTTTGACAAATTATTATTATTTATTTATTAACAATGTAATAAATGCCTTTAAGTATTAATTTTAAATAATTGATGAAAAATATCAAATTTTTGAATGGATAAGTATTTTTAAATAAATATAAAAGGGTTTCACACTCACAGAAGCCCAGTAGTCATAATTGGAGTCATGACTGGCAGTACTACAATCTTGTCAGAATTTTCAATCCTATCATATAGAATAATGGAGACTGCTGTAAATTAAATTAAAAGGAGCCTCTAAACCATCTCACAGCATGATGTAAAAATTAGGAGAGTGAAATATGAGAGACCTCTGATATCAATTTTGTTTCTTGACCATGATTTAAAATTACAAGGTTTGTTCACCATTAGCCTTGGGGAGGGGATAGTAATTTCTTGTGCAACATTAATTCAAGCCAAACTTTAAAAAGAAAAAAATTCAATATTGATTTCATTCATTTTATTTTCCAAAAATTTAACGATGTTTAAATTACATCCAAATATTAAATTAAATTTGCTTACCTTTTTTTTATTATTTTATTCACATTATGCTACTTAATATCTTATTTATTGATGGAGATATATGAATAATATCAGACTTTGTTATTGCTTGTAGTTCTACTTTAAGGAAATTTATTTTATAGCCCAGAAGAAAGGCTTAAACAACTTGAAAAAAAGGTTTTAGAATTTTTAGAAGAAAGTTGTATAGCTTCCAATTCAGGAGAAATCAAACTTGTGAGTATTTCTTATTATTTCATTTGTAATATAATAATTATTTTGAATTATTTTAAGTGAAATTTTTTTTAATAATAATTTATGTTAGAAATTAAGAATGAAATTACAATAAAAAATCTGATTAAGCATTGCTTTATATATAGATTATTCAAACTGATCAAAATTGAAAAGTTAAATTAGGGTTATGTAATTTGGATTAATGTTCATGTATGCAATTATGTGTATGTGTGGAAAACTGCATAATCTACTTCATTTTGATTCTGTTCTAATGGTTGTGTTGGGTAATCTATGGAGAAAGACTTTATTCCATAAAGAAGTATTTTATTAACAATTTGAGAGTACCTTCTTGATACAGATAACACATATTACATTGTGGGGGGGGACTTCACTAAATGGGCAGAGTAATGGTGTTTCACAGATAAAGCAGCAAGCAAAAGAGAAGAGGGCGGAAAAGATTGTGTCAGTTTTTATATGCCTGAATTTTGGAAAGAGTAACAATATATATATATATATATGCTCTTTTAAAAACAATTTTTGTTAAAAATGCATTATTTTTGGCTTATAAAAAAATCTGTGAATAAGTTTTTATTGTTCTCTTTCTTACCACTGCACCATAAAATTTCTACTGTAAATTTATCTAATACTGTAGTTTTTGTACAAGATAAAAATTAAACTAGTATTTTGCTTTATATAAAAAGTGTTAAAGAAAAAATAAGTATTTTTTAGCTGCCATTTGTTGTTTGTTTCTTAGTATCATTAAATTTATAACCTTTAATTTAAACAAATTAAAATCACATATTTTGTCCTCTTACTTAAAATAAGTTTTTAAAATTTTCAAAAATATCTCTTCATAATAATTGTAATACTGATTTTAATAATTATTGTTTTAAAGGCATTAGACAAAGCTAAAGAAGCTGCAAGTAAAGAAAGAGCCTTAACTAGACAAAGAGATCAACTTGCCTTAGAAATTACTCCAAATATGGACCTCACTTTTTCAGTGAGTGATATTTTGAATTCAAATTGATTTTTAATGAAAATGCTATTTTCCTTAAAATAATTAGAATTCTTTTATGAAGTGTCATACAAATTCATACATTATTTTTGTAGGTATTGCTGAATTTGGCCACACAGTATGGAAATAATGAAATGTATGGTGAAGCTATGAATACATATCAGATAATTATTAAAAACAGATCTTTTAGTAATGCTGGTAAACAATTTTTTCATGATATAGCATTTTAATTTTTGAAATTTTAATATTTTTAATTTAAATTTTGGATTCATCTCTGATAGAGTTTATTTATTTTGCCTCAGAAGCAAGGTATAATTTTAATAAGTTTTTATTTTTATGTGTGAATCCCAAATCATAAATTTAAAATTGAATGGTACAGTTTAAAAAAAAAAAAATATGAGGAAATAAAAATTTTGCAGTTGGATAAAATTGGTATCACTGTTAATGGTTTAAAAGAATATTAACTTCGGTGTAAATAAATTAACATTCTGAATAATCATCAAAAACATAATTTTTTTTTGTAGATTTAGGTTGAGAATGATTTTAGCAACTTATGTTTCAAATTTCATTCCAATCTGATCGTGGTAGCCTTTCATCAGGGTCACAAACTCACAGGTATCATTGTTTATATCATGTCGTGTATTTCAGTCCTGATGCCACTAATGATCCCCATGTAGAGGGATTGATCCATGTTATATCTGTGTAAGGTTCCAAACCCCCCCCCCCCTTGGCATGATATAGAAGTTTTGAGAGAATGGTGCCTGCTAGATGTCCTCATCACTTGATGCTGGTTGAAAATCATGAAGCTCATTGCCAATAGCCCTTGTGTTGCTATTAAGTTCAACATTAATAAACAATCAATCAATCCAATCTGATGTTAGCTCTAGAGATATTTTTGAAAAAATATTAGATACCATTTGCTAGATTACTTCATAAAAACAAAAATCATTAAATGAATGTTATACTAACGAATCATATTATTTTTTACATCATATGATAAATGGATCATTAATTATAAATTAGTATAAGAATCCTTTATATCTGTGCAATTTATGGCATTAATTTCGAAACTGAATATTTTCTGAATTGTAAAAGAGAATTGCATAAATTTTGGATTTAAGGGTTTTATGACACAAGAACTTCAAATGTATAAAAATCTCTTAATGTTACCATTCATTTTTCATTTTGTACTTGTATTTAATAATTCATATTTCCTATAAAAATATTACTTTTTTTTTAAACTTTTCAATATTTTTAATATCGAAAACTATTATATATCATTTGGTGCAGAAAGCTACAAAAGTGAGAAATTGAAAAAAAAATTTCATCAAAAATGTGAAACATTCATTTAATTAGCCCATTACTTAAACCCTGTAACTTGGAAACTTTCAAATATCCATTTATTAATTCATATATTTATTTCAATAATCCATTTATCATATGGCGTAGAATTTTACAAAAATTTTAAAAAGGGAAGTAAGACATATAAAAAAAAAATTAAATTCCATAACGGAAAAATTGCTAATTTTAAGATGAGAAAACTGACACATAAAACAAAATTAGATTCCATAGTTGATTCTGAAAATTCAATTTGAGAAGTTAATTAACTATGTTAATTGATTAATAAACATTATAATTAAGCTTACTTTGAACTATTAATATTCATACTCATTCTGTCCAGATGCAATGAGAATCACAGAAATCATTAAAGGTTCCTTTTTTTTTTTTTTTTTTTTTTATTTTTTTTTTTTTTTTTTAGTACTCTGAATTAAAATTAATTTGACCAAGTAAGTTTGAAAATATTTGTTTCATGATTTCTTTGTTTTAAAAACTCACATATTTCTTATTTAAATGTATTATTTGTGATTTTTGTTTATCTGTTGTAATTATATAACTTAGTGTATTTTCATTAATTACTTGAAATCAAAATTAAAGACTGTATGAACTACTATTTCATATTTTGTGTGATTTATTTCAGTGATGCTATTCTTTTTATAGCAATATTGATTTGAAATTTTAAAAAAATGTATTACTGCAAAATATAAGGTAAAAAAATTAAATGGGAAAAAAAATATGGCCTTAAAATATGAAACAAATTTATGTTATATAGTTATGTAATTTATTTAATGCTATATGTATAGAGTCATACACCCAAAATATATTTATTGAGATTTTTTTTTTGTTTATACTAAAAAATTGAACAAAATACAGATGTTTAAATATAGTACACACACTTATATATATATATTGGTACCTTGTAATATGAGTTTGATTCTTACCATGATGAAGCTCATAAGGTAAAATACTCTTATCTCAAATCAATTTTCCCATTTGAGATTAATTAAAATGGGATTAAAATCTACCTATAAGCTGTAAAAACCATTCCAATTTTTTAAAATGTATTTATAATGAATATAAATGCTGTTTATGAACATAATAAAAGCTAATACATACATACATGTAAAATAATATGTCAAAAATTAACAGATGTATGGTAACTAGGTAAATAAATTGATGGTACAGAACCTTTATAAAGCTGAACATTCTTAAGGAGATTCTCATGAACAGAGTTATGGAAGTTTGAAATAATTTTAACAGCTTTAAATTGAGATAAATTCATTGTTGAATCCTTCAGAGTAGATCATATTCCAGAATTAGTACAATCATACTGCATGTCCTGTCGTATTTTGTCCTTATGTTTGTCTACTATTTCATACTTTAGTCCATGAATACTACTTTTTTCCTTTTCTTACCTCTGTTCTTAAAACTATACTTTATTAGCCTCATAGTTATATTTAAAAAATTAGCTAAATAACTGTACATATAAAAAAACACCTTTACAATTAAATTCAACATGACATAAATATTCTTGTGATGAGGCAAATGTAAATTGAATGTAAGCAAGACTCAAATCTAAGCAGAGTGAAGGTTGTAAAATCACTTGAGAAGACTTGTATCTGAAATTCTAGCTTTTAACTCAAGGCAAAAAAATTGACCTAGAATCAGTTCACATCAAAAAAATATCGTATATTGGGATACAGGTATTTTAAGGTATCACTGCGTATAAATGTTCTATGATTTCTGTTCTATCATAATGTAGTAGTACCTCCCAATCAGGGGCACCCACCAGACCAGACATTTTGTCCCTTCAATAAAGGTGTTCTTCACGATAGGTATTATTGTATTATAATAAATAAAAATTGAATATCTCAAGAGAATTTCAACTTTTTTAATAATCTTTATAACATGGTTCAACTTATTTTTCCAAAAAATTTTAGAAAAGAAAGCTGCAATATTTTGGTATATACTAATATTACTATTTATTTCTCTAGAGAAAATATAAAAAAATACATATGATATTAAAACATTTTATGTACTTATTAATATTATTGCTATTCCTTTTTTAATAGGTCGCTTAAAAACAAACATGGGTAATCTTTGTTTTAGTCAAGGAAATTATCCAAAAGCAATAAAGTTCTACAGAATGGCATTAGATCAGGTTCCTAATACTCATAGAGATATGAGGTATGTGATATTTTTATGTTTTAAAAATGACATATTTTTTGTTCTGATTTCTATATTGGATTTTGATATATACAATATCAATCTTACTACTTTAACATACCCGATTTTTAGTTTAGTTTTCTTGCTCTAGTATGAGCTATTAAAAGTAATTATAATTACCAATACTGTTATTAAACATGTTTCACTTATTTTAAATTCTTGTATGTTTGACTGATTTTTTTTTTCTTTTTTTCTTCAAAAGGATAAAAATCATGAAAAATATTGGCCTAGCTTTTGTGAAGCTTGGGCAGTACACAGATGCCATAACATCTTATGAATATATAATGGCAGAAAAGGCTGATTTTAGAACAGCATTACATTTACTTCTTTGTCATCATGCCCTTGGTGATAAGGAAAAAATGAAAAGAAGTTTCACTAAACTTTTAGATATTGTCCTGGATCATGTTGAAGATGAAGACAAGTACTCCTTATCTACAGTAAGATATATTTTGCAACAAATTGATCATTTTTAGTAACCAATCTTCTTCAACTGATTACATTTTAATAAGTTATAATTCTAAAACCAAAAAGCCATACATTTCTTTTTTGTCTTGATATGATTTTAATCATTACAAGTAAAAAGATATTCATACTCACTGCCTTTGTAACTTTTGTAGAAAAAAATTTAACAATCTAATAAACAATAATTAATCTTCTAGTATCATTATAAAATCATTTTTCATGTATCAGAATTTGTGAGAATATATATAAGAAATTGTATTACCATGTATTTAATATTATTCATTCTCATACAATGAGAATTTTTATAAAGCATTTAAAATGGTTGAATATGTATTATAAATATTAACTCAACACAGTGATCAGTGAAGATTTCTAATTTGAATTGCATTGCAAACATTTTATAATGGTTTTACAAAATTATTGGCCTTTCTTTCATCCATTCAAATTCTAACTAAAATTTAAAAATTAACTACTACAAGTTTTGTAATTTAGAAGAGGCTTATTTTAAAAGAGTATAGCTTAAATGTACTAACATACATACACACACACACACACACACATATATATATATATATATCTGAATTTTGTTTAATAAATTAGAATTCAGATTTTTTTTAAAAAAGATTTCGTTCCTTGTTTGAAAATTTTTTTATATTATTTTTAGGAAGATCCTCAAACAAATTTGATTGTGGAGGCTATAAAAAATGATTCTCTTCGAAAAATTGAACGACAAAGGTATTTTTTTTAAAGAAATATGAAATTTGTTTCATCTTTATTATTATTTTATTCTGTTTAATATCTGTTTTGACATCTTTCCCTTCCTCTCCCCCCTTTATTTTAAATTAAGGGGAATATTTGACTGTTCATCTGGCTTACTGTGCATATTCTATTTTTCTAAGAGTTCCTGATATAATAAGCAATGGGAATAGAGTGCCACAAATTGCACTTCTTTTTTGTAATAATAACAGTTTTTTAACTGACTTATTTTTAAAACTTTTTCTAACTAATTAGATTTTGCTTTTTTTCAAATGATATATTGATAAAATTACTGTATTTGTATTTGTCATTGATATGAAAATATAACACACAGATATATATATATATATATATATATAATGATTACCCTTAAATCTAATTAATTTCCTAATTTATCCTTTATTTTAACTAATTTAGCAATATGTTCATCATTTTTAATTTACTTTTTGGAGTGATCCAATTTTTGCCTAGCTAGATGCACTGTGGAAGGGTTGGCACCATAGATCATATTTAACCCCACAAATCAGTTCCCATTCTGAATGTGCATATCTTATTTTGTTAGGTATTATCATATTTATTCATTTTTCTGTAAATGATTTCTTTTTTCTTTTGTACTTTTCTTTTAACTTTTATTTCTGTTAGTTGTGTTATATTATTAATTTATTTGTTCTATCCTCTCTCTTTCTCTCTCTCTCTCTCTCTCTCTCTCTCTCTCTCTCTCTCTATATATATATATATATATATATATATATATATATATATATAATACATCTTGGCAATGTCATGATTGATGTTGATATTCAGCAACAGAAGGCATTTGCTAAAAGTACTGAATGCTTGATTTTCTTTAATAATTCTGGAGCACATATATGCATTTATAATTCCAAGCTATGACAAAATAAAGTGCATGGCATGTGTGGCTTATTCAAGAAGTGTCAATGTAGAAAGATTGTTAGATTGTATAGAATGCTTTTGTACAAGGGAGGGAAAAGAGAGTTCTCTAAAATAATTTTGTTAATTCAGCAATTGAAAGGGGCTTGTTGGAAATAAATTACTCGGATCCCACCAGGAGGCACCTTGTCTCATGTAAGTGAGAGCGCACGGGTTCATGGGTAATATTTTCAGAGTGCTCTTGGATCTTGACTGCGTAAGGCGGGTTTTTTCTTGTATTAGATGTAATTTCTCCTGACCGCAAAAGCGGGTTAAGTTAAAGTACAGGCTATTTGGAAACCTTGTATAGTTTGTAAATAGTATAAATATTTGTTTATGTGTGATTGGCGCATAGAAACTCTAAATAAATGTGTATGTGAAATAACTGCTCTCCCTATTTTGGCTTGGTGGATACCATCTCCAACAGGGCTCAGGATACACTCTTATTACTTGGAATATATATATATAAATATATATTAACCTGGAAGTTCTGTTAATCTGTTCATGTTTAAAAAAAAACAATCATTTTTGCAAATAAAAGTACCGAAACACATAATAGAAATTTTTTAAAAAAAGATCCTGGTTTCTTTTTTCATTCATCATAAATGTCACTAAATTTTCTTTTGTTGAATTGAAAATCTTATTTGATAAATTTATAATTTATCTATTATTTTCTCTATGTTTTTTTTTTTTTTTTTATCTTAGTCATGTAAATATAAATTTATATTTCAGTTTTCATTAATTTTATTGATAACAAAATGTTTCACTTTCTAAACAATAGTATGAAAAAATACATCTCCCACAAACTTTGAATTATTGTCCATTAAAATATGATAAATTAATTTATTTTTCATTAATTTAATCTGTTTTATAGTTTTTATATAAATTATTATGCACATAATTTTTATCATGTTTGCAAGGATGAATTTTGTTGTTAATAATTTTGCCAACTTTAGCAGCTTATTATTTGAGATAACATTTAATTGTTCTATTTTTTTTGGGGGGGGATTACACAATTCACCTTTTTAAAGAAATCATAGTAAGCTCTAAAAATATATTAAGATTTTTTTTTAAAAAAAATTAATTTTTGAAAATTGAATGGTTAGAAATTTGCACAATGCTGAAATATGAGTTCTTTCTTAGACCTATGGCATCACAGACTGCTCAAAATATTAACAGTAAATTTGGTTCTAATGTTACTATGCAGTGGACAGTATCAAATTAGTTTGCCAAATTTTGTACTAATAACTTTGACTTCACAAATTAACCACATGTATCAAAATCAAAGTCAATAAGGAGGAACTAATGGTCACTGTTGAGTGTGACCCATCTCAGAGTGCTTATGAATTATCACTGAAGTTTGGTGTTAGCAAACAAACAATATGAATCAGAGCTTAATTCAGCAAAATGAAAAAGTTGATAAGTGGGCTCCACGTGTACAGAATGAAAAACAAAAGCATTTGGAAGCTTGCTTGATATTGCTTTCTCGTCACAAATATGATCAATTTTTAATCAAATTGTTACTTATGATGAGAAAGGGATCCAATATGACAGTCTCAAAGGTTCAGCACAGTGATTGACAAACAGGAATCTATAAAACACATTCCACATCATGATATTCATAAAAATAAATTTATGGTGAATGTTTGGTGGTCTAACGCAACTGTGATACATTATGGTTTTAAGAAACCTGGCTCATCAATCACAGCTGAAATATGCTGCAACAAACTGGATGAAAGGATGCAATAATTTAAAGAAAAACAGCCTACATGGTTAACAAGTGACTCCTATCTTATTGCCTGTTAATGCTAGACCACACACAGCACAAATGAACTATGGCATAGCTACAGAAATTGGAGTTGGAACCTTTTCTTCATCCTCCATATTCACCAGACCTAGCCCCCGCTGATTACACCTTTTGCTGCAATTTGTATAATTTTTTAATCGAAAAACAATTTAATTCTGACGATGCTGTAAAACTTACCTTCCAGGAATTCATTGACTTTCATCCATCAAGGTTATATACCGCTGGCCTGAGCAACCTGCCGCTTAAGTGGCAAAAGATTATAGACAATATGGGTACATACTTTGATGAGTAAAATGATTCCGTATATTTGTAAGCTATCAACTAACTTTGCCTTTCTTTTCCCTACAAATTTTATTCTTGATGAACTGATACATTTTTTGTTATTCTCTTGTTTTCAAAAATGTTTCTTTTTGTGTGTAACTTTGAATTATTTGTCATCAAGTTTGTAACATTTATATTTTTGCCTTTATGATAAGATTCCAATGAGAACTCTTTTGTTTTCTATCTGTATACAGAAAACAAGAAGCTGAATGGACCATATTAACTGCTGCAAAAATAATTGCTCCTGTAATTGCTGATACTTTTGCTGCTGGATATGAATGGTAACTACTCCATTTTTATGATTTTTTTCATAGATTTTAAAATATTTTTACTCATTTTGTGATTATTTTTAATAATCATTTAATTGCATTTATAATATCTATAAAAATATTGAATCTAGTGTATATAGTAAAACAAAATGAGAGAGAGTTTCAAATTTAATTTCAATTTCTTATTCATCTGAGGATATAATTTGCGTTCTATTTAAAATGCACAAAAAGTTAAGACTAATTAATTATTTTTAATATAATGATCCATTTTTCAGATATACTTCTATATAAAAGTATAAAAATATGTTTGGTATGCATGATATTCAAGAGACTTAGATTTACTATGTTCATACTTGAAAGTCAATGAAAAAATTTGTTTTCGAATTATTTAGTGCATAATACTTTGGATAAGAAAAATCTGTCTGTGTAAAAGAATAATTAATAAGATGAAAATGCATATGGGAACAATGTTTTTTACTTTCATGGTATAATAAATTGTTTTTAGGTGTGTTGATCAAATAAAGTTGTCACCGTATGCTGATTTAGGAAATGACCTTGAAATAAATAAAGCAGTTACATATTTAAGGAAAAGGGAATTTAATCAAGTAAGTCTTGAAATCTTGAACAATGCACAGCAAAAATATGTATGATAAATCTAAATGGCAGAATAATTTTGTGTATTGTTAAATCATTTCCCTTTGAGTGTTTTTCAATATGTATTAAAAACTATCACTCATTGTGAATAATTCATTGTAATTTATACCCCTACAAAACATTTAGAATATGTCAAAATTTTTGTTGATGAACCATTTGAATTTCATAGGCAATTGAAACTCTCAAAGGATTTGAAAGAAAAGAGACTAAAGTGGCTAGTACTGCAGCAACCAACTTGGCTTTCTTGTATTACCTTGTAAGTTAGTATACAAATTCTTTTCAAAGTATCTGAGGATAAGACAATGTTTCTGTATTATCCAAATTTTTGAAAAATGTAATTACTCTTTTTCTGTATTTCAATGTAAAAAGTATAATTAGTAAAGGCATATATGAATATCAATTTATGTAGCTCAGATTTATTTATTATTTACAAATTTATTTATTATATTTATTTTTTAATTACATCTGTTTTCATTTACATAAACTTCTGTTTACAGTAGTAAAAAGAATCTTCCATTATCCTCATGATAGCTGGATAAAATTGGTATCTCTGTTAATGACTCAAAACAAATTAATTTATGGTGTTAATTGATTGCTTTCATTAACATAATTAATTAGCTATTAAACAATTTCCTCCTTCGTAGAAACCAATTTTTTTGCAGAACTAGGTAATGAATGTTCTCAATAGGTTACTTTTTAAGTTTCATTCAAATCCTATTGTTAGTTCTGATAGTATTGAGAAAAAAATTGTTAAGTTATTTTGCATAAACGATTCGTGCTATTTTCCCTTTTATTAAACACTGTGTGATAATTATACCAACAATTAACATTTAGAAACTGTTAAACAACTCCTTAGTGTCTGCAATGACTGATTGTAGCTTCAAAACTGATTGTTTTCTGAACTATTTGAAGAAATAACATAAGATTTTGGATGTATTTATATATATGAGAAATCCAAATATGTAAAAAATTTTATATGATACAATTTGTCTTTTTTTTTTTGTAATTTCTTAATAACTTTTTTGAATAATAACATTTTTTATTTTTTAAAAAATATTTTTAAAATGGGGTGAGGGAATCTGTTATTTAATATAAAATTTTTTTTTTTTTAAAGTGTTGAACAGAAAACTTTTAATCATTAAATGTTTGAGAAGCTCATTTAGTATTTGGCATCTATTTTTTAAACTATCATAACACAAAAACGTTTTAGAAGAATTTTTTGAAATTTACAACTTTGGCTAACTTAATATTTAAAATTAGATACATGAAAAAAGTTTTAGTTCCTTAATTTAAAAATTATGTTTTAGAAGTTAATTAACTATTTTATTTAAATAAATCGATTAATACCATAATTTAGTTTCCATTGAATCGTTAACAGTGTTATGAATTTTGTACAGCCTTGATGATATTTGCAAAAATTACTATAATGGTTCATTTTTTTTTCTTTTGGTGGTTACACAATTAAATGTTTTAATTTGCCTTAAAGTTGAACTTCTTTTTTTCTTCTATGTTCAGCAAGGGGATACTTCTCAAGCTGAAAAATGTGCTGATCAAGCAGTGATTGCTGATAGGTATAATGCTGGAGGTAGTATGAAGTGCTTTGTAATTTTTTTTTTGAGTATACAAATTAACAAATTAAAGTATACGTAATGAAACTATCAAAGTTGATGTTTTTAATTATGATTTCAAATTACATCTCATACAATAACATTTTTGCCTTACAATTTTATTCTTTAAAAAATTTTGTAAATAAAAATGTATTGATTTTATTTTAAATTCATAATTTTTTCATTGAATAGTTTAAGTTTTGGATATTCTGAATATTTGAATCCTTTCTAAATATATTTGAGTATTAAATTAAAATATTTTGTTAGTTGGAAATCATATTAGAAAAATAATTCTACAATGGAATTTTTTAAATATCTGTCCATTTCAATGCTTTATTAAATTTCCTTTAAAATAGTATAATTTTGTAAAATTATTTCTGCAGATAAAAAGGGGACTATAATTGAGAATTGATTTCTTTATTATTCTCTTAATTTCTGCATTAACTCTGGCAAAATGTAAATATCCTATTCTTAAAAAAAATTGTAAAATTGTGTCTATAAAATTTGTAAAGAAAATAAATTCAACAATTTTATTTTCATTAAAAGATGGTTTTTTTTTTTTTTTTTTTTTTTTTTTGTATGAAATAAGTGCATTTCAATATTTTATATATGTGCATAGAAATCTTGTAGTTCTTAAATTTTTGTATTTTGTAGCTCTAGTTAATAAAGGAAACTGCTGTCTTTCAAAAGGAGAAATTGAAAAAGCAATTGAATTTTATAAAGAAGCTCTATCAAATGAAGCTAGTTGTGTTGAAGGTTTATATAATTTAGGTTAGTTCAAATTAACTTATCATGCTATTTATTTATTTTTAAAAAAAGTATCTGACCATAATTTTTCTTACATAAACGAAGGAAGCTAGGGAGGTATGGTTTGCTGCTTGTATGTAAGCAATTCTAATGGTATTGAGTGAATTTTTTTCACTTGTAAATCGCAAATGAGTGAGGAAATGTGTTTGCCATCGGATTTTCATTTTGGACAAAATGATTTGAATAAGATTAATTTTGTGTAAAGAATGATAGCTCCCAAGTGAAAATGATCTGGAAAATTTGACAATTCTTTGGGGACAAAGCAAGAGAGCGAGGCAATAACGAGGCAATGAATTGGAACCGCTTCGAAGATGGACGTTCAATAGTGGAGTTTTGGTAGGTGCTTAAAATCCAGAAATGAGATCGTCATCTACCAAGTGAGGAACGTGATGATGAAGAACTTGTTTACAATACTAGTATCATTTTGGATCTGTTCTTTCTATTATAATTGAAGATTTTAGCTTTGGGAGAATATCAGCAAAGTTCGTACCATAGCAGCTAAGGATCGAACAGAAGCAACCCCATTTGGAGATCATTACTGTAGACTATGATCAGCAATCTCGACTTTCTCAATGCAGTGGTCACTTGTGATGAGTCCTGAGTTTATGTTTGCGACCCAAAAATTTTGTCAAAAACGGAAATCCGATGGCTCACTTACACTTCTTCTTTTACCGGAGGTCTGCTGGCGATCTTCTGGAGACATAAAAAAATACATGCATGCACTTTAGAATCACATATTTTGTGCTATAATCTAGTGCAGAAATGCTATTGTGATAAAATGATTCATTATTTTTTTTCGCATAAAAAAGTTTTTTTTTTTTTTTTGAAGGGGGGAGGAGGATATATAGAAATATGTCCTATATTTTTTAGTAAAATATTTTGAAAAAAATAAACTCTGTTATTAAATAATTTAATGTTCAACTTATTATAGGTCTATCATACAAGAGAATGAACAATGCTGAAGATGCCTTAGAATCTTTTTATAAACTTCATGGTATTGTGCGAAATCATCCTCTTGTAATTTATCAAATAGCAAGCTTGTATCCTTTAATATAAATAGTTCTTAGAAAATATGCGATAATTTTTTAAAAACATTTTGTGGAAAATTTAGTTGATTCCTTAATGTTTTAGATATGAACAGTTGGAAGATATAGACCAAGCCTTAGAATGGTAAATCACATATTCTTAATCCACTGTATAATAGTGTGTGTCTTGTTTTTTTTTTTTTTTTTTTTTTTTATTTGCATATATATATATATTTTTTTTTCTCCTTAGCTCCAAATATTAGTATAATGTTCTTTTCAAAAAGGCCTTTTATTTTTGAAAATGTGAAATTATAGAATTAAATGAATAAAACTATTATAACAAAAATGTAATGCATGTTAAGAAAAAGAAACTAATTGTCCAGTATACAAATATCGTAATTAATGCAAATATTTATTATCTCTTGCATAAGAATTTTCATGAAATAAATAATTTGCATTTTTTTATATTATATTTTCTCATCATCAAGTGACCTATTCATTGATAAACCTTATTCCATATTTCATACATACATTTCCCTGCTTGATTTATGTTTCCTTTTATTTTGATGCATGTGTGGATTTGTGCATTTATTTTTTATACTTATTTAATGTTATTCGTATTATTTATTAATTATCATTTATATGTCATTTGCTGATTTTAATAAGATGAAATTATAATGATTTTAACAAAATAAAATAACATTCTTTAAGTACATATGTTCACATTTTTAATTTTATATCTTATTAATGTATGTGTGTGAAACAAGGAAAACATACTAGTGAATTATATGAATTGATAGTTAGGAGGTGATTATATATTAACATAATTATTTCATTTGCATGGTTTTATATATAAGTACTTTTGTGCATGTAACAATAAAGAATGTGTGTATGTTGTTATGAAAGTAAGAGGTTTCTATGAAGTATCATCTTTTTTCTGTTTTAATTTTTACCAGGTTATATGCAGCCTTAACTTGAGTAATGAATATTACAATGCATAGATCTCATTTAAATTTATAGAAAAAATAAATTGGACCATTATTTTATTTAAATTAACTTTTTAATTCATTATTTAATTTTCAATATTGATTAAAATTGGGGGAAACTTTCAGTAATTTGTCGCAGATTTTCAGTTAGTGATGTTTCAATTCAGTTTTTTCTATTATCTAAATAGGTATCAGCAAGTCATTACATTAGTACCTACAGATCCATTTCTTTTAGCAAAAATTGGAGATATGTTTGATTCTGAAGGAGACAAACAACAAGCTTTTCAGTATCATTCAGATGTAAGTTTTGTCTTTTTTTTAAAGCTTTTGTCTTTATTTCTAGTGCAATGCTTATTCAAACCAACCAATTTAATTACTTTTAGATTTTATTTGTCATTGAAAATTAGTAATATAATATAAAAGATAATAATACATTCATCTGTACTTTAAAAAAGCTTTTGGTTTTTAATAAAAAAATTTTTATAATTATGAAGAAATATTGCCTAAAGGATTTCTGGATAATAATTAGAAGTTTTTAAAAAATATGTTTTTCTAAGTATTTATAATTTTACTGCAATGTAAAGTTACTAATATAGCAAATTTTAGAATTATTTAAGATATTTAATAATTCTAAAATTTGAATTCTTAATTTAAGGAATAAATTATTGTTTGTTATTTGGAAACAATGTTATCATATTTTTCATAATCAAAAAGTTGAATTTTGAATTAAGAAAAAATATTAAAGTATCCAAATTCATGTATTCAATGTTCAAAATGTATATCTACAAAACTCTTGATGGGATAAGCGGGGATTTAAAGAGAAAAAATAGACAAAATCCAGGCATGCCTAAATTACTGAATCATTAATTCTGTGTTTAAATATTATAAAATTCTCAAGCAAAATTTATAAAATAGTATGATAAATAGAAAATTAATCTAAGAATGTTGGATTTAATTATGATATTAATGAAAAGCACAATCAATTATTGTATATATGTTACTTGAAACAATATCTGTGTTATATGCATGTATATAAGTATTGCATAATTTTTTAAATCATTTTAAAAATTTTATAAATATTTTGCTTCAATATATTTTTATTAATATTTTTATTGAATATATTTGCTTATTCTTAAATATTTTTAATAATGGTTTTTAGTTTGTGAATTATTTTAGAAAAACTATTTTTAACTTCAGAATATTTAGTCTTACAGGTATTTTCCTTCTAATATGGAAATTATTCAGAAATTAGGATCATACTACATTGAATCCCAGATGTTTGAAGAAGCAATAAAATTCTTTGAAAGAGCGGCCATAATTCAGTAAGCTGTATTAAAAACTAACCCTTTGTATAAAATGTAAATTTTAGTATGAGAGAGAGGATTAGCTCATAATATGATAACACATTTAAAAGAACTTAAACAGATTAAAAATAAAAATGGCAGCTCTTTTTATTTTTAATCTGTTTAATGCTTTCAATAGAATAATTTCAAGTTTAAAATGATGCACATAGAATAACATTATTCTTCTTCCAATTTACTGCAGGCTAAAGCTGTTTTATTAAACCTTCTCCAATGGTTCTGATAAGATGCTATGATCCTTCAATGATTGATTTTTAATGTCTTAAGATCTGCTTCCATGCAGTCAATCCTTTAAGTACAAGGCCTTTTACTTTTTCTGTTATCCTCTACTTTTGCAAAAATCACTGTTTTACCAAAAAAATATGTTCTCACTTGTAAAAATATGTCCAAGCCGTCTGATTTGATAAAATTTAATAACATGAGGTATATTAAGTTATCTGTATTTTCTATATATTTTATGGTTGTACAAAATTGTTTGCTCACTATTCTCTTTCATTGGGACAAATGTATTTCTTAGAATTTTTCTTTCAAATTTTAAAAAAGTCTATCATCATTTGTCTTTGTTTATGTTGATTCACACTCACTACCATACTATATGATAGATCTGATAACAGTTTTATATAGATTAATCTTTGTAAACAGACTTAACAATTTTGGCATTAGCAAATTTTTTAAACCATGATAATATCCATTAACTGTATATGACCTATTGTCAATTTGAACTTTAATATTATTATTAGTGGAAATGACAGTACTAAGGTACATAAACTTGTTAACATTCTCAGAAATATAAATGTTTTATAGTGGGAAAGAACCATAAGCTGCACTAGTTACAGCCATAAATTTTGTTTCCCCCTCTTTTATCATGTCGTTTGTCTCTGGCTACAGATTCCAGAATAATAAAAGTATCCACAATCACCAGTGTACTTCTGTCAACTATGCCAATGTCATCAGCATACACTAGTATCTATACAACTGTTTGAAAAATAATGCCTGTAAATACAATTCTGGCATCCCTAACAGCCTTTTCAAGAGTGATTTTTAAAAAAATGCAGGCAAGGGCACATCTTGCCCCAGCCTTCTCTTAGTATAGAAAATTTAACAACGTTAAATTTTCTTCTACTATCATCTAACAAAATATCATCTAATACTTGTTGATATGGATAAAAATAATTAATGAAAAGAAGCGTTATTTTGAAATTCAATTGTTTTTGATTGACCTAGTTGTTTATTTTGCAAAACTGTATGTATAATATTCATTCATAAAATTTTTGTAATCCATGTACATTTGTTTGTTTTGTACATATTTGAATGTATTCCAATAGTCATGAATAGTTACAATTTTAATATTCAACAGTTTTTAGTTTTAAATTAAATTGTATTAGTGCACTACCCTATATACCTGCAGCTAACAATATTTTTTTAGCAAATCAGATGTACTGGGAACTGAAGGTAACTGTATACTAAATGCAAAAATGACAATTTTTTTCTATGATATAAAAAATGTCTTAACTCTCAGAAATATATTTAATTATTCAGTTAAACAACTATGGGATTTAACAGTATAAACTACAGTAGTACCTCCTAATAAAGGACACACACCAACCTACATGTTTTATCCCTTAATAAGAGGTAAATAAATATACTATATATTCAAAGGGTCAGGGTCCAAAAGAATTGTCTCTTAAATAGAGGTGTCTTTAGCTAGAGGTACTTCTATAATTATAATTATTAGCAATATGTAACATTTTCTTAGTATAGAAGTTTGGAAAAAGAATTAACTAAATATTTTTTTCCCTCAAGAATGCTCATTTGTATACTATAAAGATATTTTGGGCCTATTACATATTTATCTTATTCTGTTATATTACTTCGGAGTGAAGATTAGCAATTCACAAGGTGACAATGGAATTCGTTGTTTTTAATAAAATGTTTTGTAAAACAAAAGAATGCTTTTACATAATGAGGTAATATTGTTGTATTAAGGCCTGCCCATTGAAAAAAAACTATCACAAATAAAAACTTTTTTACATATTTCTATTTTAATAAATATTTGTTACAAAAAATTATATTGATTTTAATGACTTCTGGGAGTATTTTATCAATGGCTAAAATATATATATTTTATTAAGGAAATATTTTAAGTAATGAATTCAAAAACATATTTTTCATATTTGTAAAATATCCTTATATGATAGAAAAAAAAGATTATTAGAATCAGACAAAGAAAGTTCATCAAAATCGCATAATTTTATATAACTTTAGACCATAATTTAATTTTGTAGGCTTTGAGAAGAATTTGTACCTTTGTAGACTTTTGAAAATTACATTATCCAAATATTAAATCAACTGTAGTAAATTATTAATAATTCATTTTTATTTAGTAATACTTTTTAATTTAAAAATTTAATTTCTCCTGTTCTTGTAAAGCAAGGATGTGCATATATTTGTTGGAAGAAATTAATACTTTGTATAAGTCATACAGTAGAGCCCTTTTATTAGTCATAGTTATTCAATTATGTAAATTAACTTTGACTTATAGCTTCCAACATTAGCTCGAAGGTTTTATATTATATTCAGTACTCTTATTTTTTTACAGTGAAAGATAGCAAAAAAAAAAAAAAAATACTTGAGCTTCAGAGGCTTTTCCATCATTATAATTGTTTTTGTTCACAGCAATAAAGCTTATTAAATATCTTAACCAATTTCAAATAACTGGTTTTTATCATTTTAAATATCAGAAAGCTTGAACTGAATTAATTTAGATGAATTTTCTAAAAAAATGCTTGAATAACAATTTTGTAATGATCCAGAAAAAAATCTATTGCGGCTGAAAATAGTTAGAAATGAACCTGGATTCTAGAGCATCAATTTAGGGTTGCATGTGGCCTACAAATTATGCATTCCTGTCATACAGAATGTTTAAAGTTCTATGTTGTGTATATTTATTTTAAATAAAATATTCATTTACATATGTGTTTAGACCAAATCAAGTAAAATGGAAACTTATGGTTGCTGCCTGCCAAAGACGTAGTGGAAATTATCAACAAGCACTGGAAGAGTATAAATCCATACATCGTAAATTTCCTGATGATGTCGAGTGTGAGTATTCTCATGTAATGTTTGGCACTTCATTCATAAAATGTTCTTTTCAAAACTATAGTATTTGCGTACATATGTATAATTTTAAGAATATTTGCCTTTCTTCATTTTTCAGACGTTTTTAGTTGGTATAAAAATATGCTTCATAATATTTAAAATACTGACTAAATGATAAAATTTAGCATTTTTTTTTAATGTTTTGAATTTTTCTGATTGCAGATAGCTATCAAAATATGTTTATTTCAATCATCTTGGGTTCATATTTTTTCTTTGGACATGAAGTCCGATTTTATGGAGAATATATAATCTCAATTTATACCATTAATAATTATTATTCTTCGGAAATTTTTATGGGACTGGATTCATTTTAATATTTTAGTTTTCGGACTGTGTGTAACAGTTCATAGTATGATAATACTGAAATTTTAATTTCTTGTGTTTTTTAACTTGTATTGAAATTTTAACATTGGTTTAAGTTTTTTATTCATGATGTAATTAAAACATTGTTGCTGAATCAGTTTTTAAACATTTGTCAAATTGTTGTTTGGTTCTATGTAATAGTAGAACTGTATTGTCATATTTAAATTTAAAAAAATGTAGCAGTATTTTAAAATGAATACGATTGGAATAAGTTTTGACTTATCATAATTTTACTATACTTTTTTAAAATAAAGTTTCGGTTTTGCTGTAACACAATCTTACGTAAAATTAATATTATATTTTAAATGTGTTCCTGAGTATTCAACTCAAAAATTGTTTAGCTTAAGTTTGAAGTCCTATAGATTTTAAATTAAATATAGATTTGTAAAACACAACATAATTTTTTAAAAAGTATATTAATATTGTAGGATTCCTATTTTGAATTAAAGCATTACATGGAGAGAGGAAAACATACTTACATATAAATTATATTATTCAATTCATTGCAAAAGATTTATTAGGTCAGGAAACATCTCGAGTTACTTGATTGTATAAAATTGTATATAATATTATGTTCTTATCATTATTGTATAAAACATATTATAGATTTTATTCAATCTTTTTTACACTAACAATTTTAGTATGAATTATTTTTAAATCTTGTATTTATATTACATATTTTTATACATTTGCATTTATAACATCTGCATAAACAAACATTTAAAAAATTAAGTTTAATTAATTAATTAAATTTTTACAAATGAAAATTTTAAGTTAGTATAATTATTTTGTATATTTATCTCACTTGCTATAAATGTTTTTTCCCCCTTTTAAACCTTATTTACTGATTGATAAAATTAATTTTGTATTTTCTGTTAAAAAACTACCTTTAATTGCAACTTTTTGTTGTTATTAATTTTCTTAAAATATATCTTCATTCAAGGCCTCAGATTTTTAGTTCGTTTGTGCACTGATTTGGGTTTGAAAGAAGCTTCTGAATATTCAAATAAATTAAAAAAAGCAGAAAAAGCCAAAGAAGTTAAAACACAGGTAAATATTAAATTGAAATAAGCATTGATTTTGAAATAACTTGGAATTCTTTTTATTTAAACATTCTTGATAATTGTAAATTAATTAAGTTATCAATTTTATTTCAATCAAACAGCGAACTGCTAGTAGTGGAAGTCGCCCTGGAAGTCGAAGAAGTAGCAGTCGTACATCAAGAGATGGATCTGCCAGTAGTTTAAGCAGTAATACAGTTTTCACTCAGTCATTTTTTTTTTTTTATTTCTATTATGTTATCTCATCATTTTATTTCAATACATTTATTAATTTGTAAAATTATCGACATTTTAATGAGAAGTTAATATTGATTCTTGAACATTTAGGAAATTTTTTAATTCAGTTATAAAACAGAAAAAGAATTGCTTTCTATTCATACCGTATTTATTCGAATATAAGCCGCATTCGCCCTCCACCCAATGTTAATGCTACTGAAAATCGAATGCGGCTTAGAATCGAATGCGGAAAAATTTATTAGATGGGGGAAAAGTTTCCATCCCTTTCAAATGGAAATATGTAACTGTACATTCTGGACACCTGCATCGATGATTCATAATATTCCGCAGTTTATCTTGAGTATTCATTCTATCTTGAAATTCGTTGTCTGCACGTATTTAGGAACTTTTTAGTATACGTTTTTTTTTTCAATAACCTAAGCATGAAAGATATCGGTAGCATCAAGACGAGTTCACTGTTACGCAATTATGAAAGGGAAGGCGGAAGAGGCCGCTTGATGTAAGCCATTTAAGGATTACATAAAAAAAAAAAAAGTACGAAAACTGATTGAATTTGGAAAACCACCTTTTAACTGCTTTCGGGAAAATCAAGAAGGCAATTGCAAAATAGATATCTACTGCCTGGAAAAAAAGTTTCCAATGAGACTATTATACATTCTTTTAAAAAAATATTATGTAGCATATGAGTTGGATGGCACACCTTATAGAAAAATGGTGACACCGGCTCCAGTTCCGAAGTTAGTTGTGGGAGTAATGAATCATTTTCGGAACATGATACGGCCAGTTAGAGCAATTATAGAGTCGTGTAAAAACCTATAATTTGTTTAAAAGTTTAAATAAACCATGTATTTATTTAAAAGTTTTTAATACTGATAAAATAAATTATTCACTTCTTACTCTAGTTCTTTTTTATTTATTTTTTAAATTTCGTAGATATCGATAAACGTAAATATTTTACTATTTTTTAGTTTTGCGAAAAAACGGGTTGAATATTTGGGGTGCGGCTTAGAATCGTTGGTGACATTTTTTCACAAAAATATGTGGAGAATTGGAGTGCAGCTTAGAATCGATGGCGGCTTATTATTCGAATAAATATGGTAGTATATGTTTTATTCAAAAATGTAAATAGTCTTTACATCTGTCTTTTTGTAATTTGTTTTCTTCATTGAATTATTCTAACTTCACGCAATATAATTATTATATGCCATTCCCTAATTATCAGTGTATTTTCTATGTTTATCCAATCTTAATAAGAAATATATGATCAAGTAACAAATATAGAAAAGTGAAGAAAAAAAATAATATTTTGTTTTCCAGATGCAAGCCTGCCACTTGGAAGCCCCAGACAAACTCATTCTGGTCACTCTCTTACAACATCAGCTAAATCCTTAAGTAATGCTCAAAAAATTTTAGAAGCAGATGAGTTTAGTCCTCCTGAGGAACGACAAGGTAGTCATATTATTTTCTTGAGAATTACTTATTCAAGTTAAATGTAATGCATTCACATGGTTGGTAAAAAAGTATCCATTCAGCAGCGTGTTCAAGGTTCAATTTCTCTAACTTCTGAAGAATGATGGAAGCTATTTTGTAATGAAATACATTTCAACTTGAAATTCTCATTTAGCATGGGATAGAAAATTAAGGCGTAATATATCAATTTATGTATAATCTTAATTGATCTGTTTTCAAAATATATTCCCATTTTTTTTATTGTATTGCATGACATTAATTGAAAAAATTGGACTATTTATAATCTATATTTTAAGAATAGTTTTTAAAATTTTATGAATAAAATTTAATAAGTAAAATTCTAATTTTAAACTGAACTAAATGAGGAAGCTAAATAATAGCATGATGACGAAACATATACATACATGTGATACAAAAATACCTGAAATAAAATAAACCTTCTATTATTTCTGTTATCTGGATTTTTTAAAAATATTTTATCAAGTTTGTTTATCCTGTATCAAATAATTAAAAAATTATTCAACTCTTCAAGTACAGCAAATGTTTTATAATGCTTTAGGTATTGCCATAAACCTAAATTTTTCAGTCAACCTCCCTTAATTTTCTAAACATTAGATATTATATTTCTGTATCTTTCAATTCTGATTTGCTAAATTTTAAAGTGAATCAATGATTAAAACTGATTTCACCTAATGTTAAATTCTAACTTCATTCTTCTTTGGAAATAGCATATTCAATATTGTTAAAATACATTGTTGTCATAATTAGAAGAGAATTTTTGGTATTATTTATCTTTCCCTTAAAAACTTCAAGTACTAAAAGCTACAGTCAAATGTGATGTTTTCAAATATTAAGTTTTTTTAGCCATGATTATTACTTTTATACAAATTGAATTTTTATCCATACATCAATCTGTTAAATATTTTCAGAAGTACATAAATAATTTAGTACTTCAGAGACATAAACTCTATAAACTTTCTTTTTAATTTCTGACTTAAATGTTTTAAATCTTTAACAATATTTGAAAAATACACACAATAAATAAATTGTTATGTGATATATCATTTTAAAATATTTGTTTTTTTTTATAACACACATTTTTAAATGTTTTGTGAAATTTTAGTAAAAATTGCTAATGCTGCTATTTGTGATACAATACACCTTATTTGAACATAATGAAATCTTACATAATGAATTTATACATACATTTAATACATAATGAATTTAATGAACATAATGAATTTATTGATGAAAAATACCATCACTATGTCAGCAATGTCATTTTCTAATTTTAATTTATATTACAATATACTGATTAATTTAGATACAGACAAAACACACATTCAAAACTGTTGAAATGTTTAATAAAGATAAATGTTTATTTCCTACAGATGTAAATTATCGTGATTCATCTGCCTCTCGTCATGGACGACCGAAGACAGCAGGAGGAAATAAAGATGATTTTGAAGATGAAGACATTGGAGCAGATCTCTTACCAGATTGAAAATATTTTTATAAGTTGGAATCCAATGCTGTGAACAAACTATGTATTAATACAATCAATTCTTTTTTGGCTAGTCACTCATCATCAATGCTATTTATTAATGTGTGCATACTTTTTTTTAAATATTATAGTTCATTCACAAGTACAAGCGCCTAAAAACATTTATAATTTGTAAGAAATTGAAAAATTAGAATATACTAAACAAAATATTCAGTTTTATGTTTTGTCAGATATATTTTCTACACATCTACAATGTATAAACATTTGTAATAATTTGTCAATTATAACCTATTAGTTTCAAGAGCATGAAAAAAAATGCAAAGATTTAGGCTTATATATCTGTATGCTAGAAGTAAAGAGAACTATGTCCATTACTTAAAAGAGTAATCAGTAAAATTTTAAAATGCAATAAGTTTTAAAAAATGCACTGTAGTTTAAAAAGTTAGTAGTCCAAATAATAAAATGTACATATGTTTATTGAAAAATATTCATGAACAAGATATAAATAAAGAAATACACATAAAAAAAAAAAACTTTTAAGCTATTCTGTAAAATTTCAAGAATGGACATAAGTACTCTTTATCTAAAGCAGTGGTTCCCAAAGTGGGTTCCACGAAAAAATTTAAGGGTTCCGTGAGACAAATTTTATTTGATTAAAAAAAAGATTTTCCATTTATTTTAGTTTATGTTTTGTATTTTTATTAATCATTTCTATGATGAATTGAGTTTTGCTTAAATTCAATAAAATCTGAAATGCCAAAATAATACTTGTTTCATTTAATATCAGATATTAATTTTGAAAAGTCATTAATTAAAAAATATTCAGGGTTCCATGATCATTGACAACAAATTTTGGGGTTCCACGACCAAAATAGTTTGGGGACCACTGATCTAAAACATATAGATACTTAGCACAGTAACATAAAAGTGATCTCTCTCAAGATATTGATCACTTAAATTTGCAATACAGAACTTGCCTTGATAAGAGACACTAGACTTGTGTTTTGATAAGCAAGGAACAATATGATCAAAATTTTAATTTTTCATTTTGCAAAACTTTTAATATACTACATATCAGAAATAAAGAAAAATATATTGGTGAAATTGCAATTAAGCATTTTAATTCATGTGGTTCTGATATTAAAATGTATATAATTTGAATTGTACCTAATATATGAAAGAGAGATTATGGTCCACGAACTTTTACATTGGTTTATTTGGTGTAGTTTATCCTAATGGGTTGAATGTGATTTGGAATAACAGAAATGTTTTACATACTATTGAGCAAAATGACCTAGAATTTATTTATCAAGAGGGATATAATAGGGTTCATAATAATAAAAAAATCAGTGGAATTTTTGAAAGTAAGCATATGAACAGGAAGATAAGACTGAAACTATTAAGAAAAGAACATATCAGTTTGTGAGTGAGTGAATGTGAAAGTTATTGGTGCAAGAGCCAAATGTGTCTATACTGATCAAACAAGATTTAACTGCGGTCTAGATGTGAAGAAATTGAAAAAAAAAGACAAAAATTGGTTGACAAGGAGGAGGATTAAAAGTAGAAAAGGATCACTAGGATACCAGGGGATGCGTCATTCGTGTTTACCAAAGACAGTAAACCCCATAGGAAAGGAGATCACTAGGGTGCCTCAGGGTTAGGGTAAGTCCCTTGATATAATCCCCAGGGGCAGGGTGCCTGGCTACACCCCCAGTTGCTGAGTACGCATTTCAGTCGCCTCTTACGGCATGCATGAGCTACAGTGGGACTACTCTGTCATACCCGGTCACCACATGAGTCAGGAAATCAGTTTGTAAAAGAACTATCATTTAGGACACATTAAATACTTCATATTTGGACTCAATAAAAGAGAAATAAAACTCAATATGGATATTTTAGATGGTAACAATATTTGAGATACTCAAAGATTTTACCTCGGACAATTTCTGTTGCTATCCAACACAAAAAAATGAAAAGATTGGGATTTAATATTAATATTACAGAATACTGAGCTTTCTTTATATGAATAGATTTTTAATAAGATTGGTTTTTTCTGGCATTTTCGAGAAATACTTCTTTTTTTTGCAACTAAAAATATAACTTACAGAACTTTTAGATACAATAAAAAACTTGGGAGACTTATTTTTAATTACAATAAGATCTGAATTAATAAAGCCCACAGGTCTATAGATGCTTTGACCACAAATAATATAGTGATCCACACCTTCAATAAGTTATCACAAGTGATTTAAACATTATTAAAAACAATTTATTTACGAAATTAATGCAAAAGAGCACTGGATTCATGCTAATAATTTCTAACAGTAATTTAATCATAAGCAACCAAATCACAAAGAACCTTGATAGTTTTATTCTTAAAATTTTGGTCAAATATAGATTGCTTATTGAAGCCTTTGATGAATTATAAGGTTTTTGCATATTAAGCAATTATAGGTAAATTTTAGTATTGTAAAATGCTGAATGAACATATAAAACAATGCTTTCCAAATATACTAACAGAAAAAAAATTGTCTTTTAACACTTCATAAAAAATTAGGTATTCTTTTTACCATATCAAATATATTTACATATTTTTATTTTGTTGAAATTTTATACAAATCCAGTTAAATTTCAAAACATTATAAATGGCTATATTACTTACATCACCAAATCTGGAAGAATGGTATGATCAATTCTTCTGAAAACTATTAATAATTTTAAACTACTATAATTCAAAAAGCCTTTAAATTATCAAGGTCAAAAAGAACAAAGAAATTTTCTCTGTGAATGGTTTTCTCTGATTTTGAAGAAGATTTTTTCAACTCCATAGGTATTGATGATTTGATTAGAGTTATGTTGCTTTTATAAAATAAATATTTTAATAAAACATTAACTTTTTATTTTTAACTATTATACTTTGGATATTTCCGTATAAGCCTACCAAGTCTCAAAGGGGAAGGTTCATACCATCAAACTAGTTTAACCTCACATATTTGGTCCTCAGCCAGAAATTGCTTTTTGACTAGCTAAATTTCATTTTTATAGTTTCTTTCAACTTTTCAATTCACAATATCTTTTTGTTTTGAATTTTTATTAAATAATGATTCATAATTTCTAAATAAAAATTATTTTTAAATTGTGCAGAATGCAACAAATTTCCTATACAAACAATCATTTTTTTGAGTCCAGAAATATAATTACTCATTAAATCAAACTAGTGTAATTGGTGCATGTTAAAATGAACTTGATCTCAGTCTTTATGCGATGTTATGTGATATTTATGTTGAAAGTAAGATACCTGATCATGTCATTTATTTGCGATTCAAAAAAATTATAGGAAATCCATTCTCAATAATCTTATACATTGTGATAATATGACATTAATAGAGAAAAATCTTTTCAATAAAATAGTTTGAAACAAAAAAAAAAAAAAAAAAAAGATTTTAAAATTATTTTTGTTTAAACATTCAATAAAAAGTGTTCTTTTTAAGAATCAAAAATTAAGAATTAATTGAGTTATAAATTTAATTGTTCTGAACTGCATAATTTCCCAGCTGAAACCATGCGACTCCCGCTGTTGATTGGAATGAGCAGCATAAAAAACAGAACGAACTTTTACTTGAACAGAGAATGCTTTTTGCACTACTGTGTAACTTGAGTTGTGTTTTATAGTGCTATGTGTAACTGTTATAGTTTGCAATTAATATCAATATATATTTTTATTAACAAGGAAGTGCAGAGTTTTTATTTTGCGTGGAAGATTTATTTATCATTATTGCAACTAAAGCTCAAAGCACCAGCTCCCTGGAACAACAGAAAAGGTATGTCAAATTTTGATATTCTTAATGAATAATGACATAACTAATCTGAATTAAAACAAGAAACTTAATTTAATTTTTTTTTTTGTTTCTTAACATTAACAATAAATCTAAATACCATATTTAAAAAAGAAATATCAAGCTTTTTTCCCCCCTCCCTAATTTGCAAATAAAAACAGAAATCTTAAAAAATGGCTCACAGAGATCTTAACTCATTTTATTTCTCGAAATCTTAAATAGCATTATTCATTTTCATTAAAGAAACTATGCTTAAGTATGCTATTTGTATTACTTGAAACAACATACCAAGACCTAAATCTACAAAAAAGCAGAATTTTCAAGATTCATTAATGAATGCTGTAACCTAAATTTATACTTCTATATTCTTTCTTTATTTTTTTTCTTTAGAATCATTTGAGATACGATCAGGTTCTAAATGTGCAAATTTTGATTTGAACATTGGTGCAACTACTTTGCTAACTCCAATGTTATCTAAAGTGGATTTTGCAACATGATTTTTTCCATCTCTTGAAATATAAAGCTCAAAAACACGAAAATGTTTCATAATATTTCCAACATCAGTTTCTTTCATGGAGTGACTTTCAGCAATGGATTTGACAGAATGAGTTTGAGGATCATTCTGATGCTGTGTAATGAACTCTAAAGCTTGTCTCAATGAACATTTCCCCTCTGGTATATGTTTCGGCTCTTCATATCCATATAGAGGAACTCCTACAGCTGCTCTTTCTTGAGGTAAGGGTCTAGTTGATACAGGTTGCTATTCAAAAGAGAAATACATAAGATCAAATGACTAACATTAACAATTCAATGTACATAATATCTAAGTTTTGGAATATTATTTCAAGATCTATACAATTTAAATCTAATTTTTTCCCCCCCAAGTTTTTAAAAACCAAATTAAATATTTACAAAATAATACTAGTTATAGAAATATGAATAATTCTCAAAGAATATACTTGCAACCAATTTTAGTTTAATTTTTTTAAAAAAAAAGGTTATACGTAATTGAGTATTATTAAAGATCATTAACTTTTAAATTTATGCATCTATTGAATTAAATATGGCAATGGAAACTTGTTTGTGATAAGAGTCTAGTTGATACGGATAAATCTGCAACCAGCAGATGTAACTGACTAACAAAAGATAAACAATATATATTAGTTGACTGCTCATATTAAATTTTCAGAAAAGATGGGGGGGGGAATTCATAATTGAAGTTTATTTAGAATAATGTTTAATTCTTTCATTCTATTATTTTTGAAGAACATTAAGATTGCTTTTTCGCAATACATTTTTGTTTCAAATGGGCTTAATAATTTCCTCAGTCTTTTTATTTGCCAATTGTGAAATATAGATTAAATGTTAATGCACAAACTTTAAAAAAAAAGCCAAACAATGCCTAATACCTCCTCAATTTTTTTTAAGTGTCCCAATTCAAACATACAAGAAATCAAGAATAAGATACTATTATTATATATATTACATTATTACAAGTAATATATCCATCAAATGCAGGAATTTAAACAACTTACTTACATTAGTTTTAAATAATCTTTTATTGTCGTTGGAATCTATGGATAATGGTGTGCAAAGGTGTGAGTGACAGTGGAATTTTTTGATGCAAGAGCCAAAGAAACTGAGGGAGATCTCAAAATTTGCTTCAGATTTTTTTACCATTCCATGTTAAAGGTGATGTAAAAGGAAGATTTAGCCTCTACTAAGCATAGTTCTTTCGCATATTATGTCACGATCTGTTCTGACTATTTATCATCTTTTATATTTGTTTTTTAGTTCTTTGTAGCAGAATGAATGTATTTTTTATATATTTGTTCTTTGTAATAAAAATGCGATTCTTTTTCAAATAAATCATTTAATAATGATATTAAATGAGCAATTGTACTTTTTACCATTAAACATATTTTCGACAAAACTCTCCTAATTTTTAGAATAGCATCTGATATTAATAATCCTTCTACTCAAAAAATATCTTCTTCATCTCAAAATTAAACGCCTTCAAGATATTCGTTTGAGTTGTCATATTCCTTAGCTCAAGTTTTCTTTCCCCCCCCCCCAATTCCATAGAAAGCCTTGTCCAATAAAATGGTTTAAACACCTCTGCCTTCCAACTTCCGGACATGGGTTCTATTCTCTTCATGCTTTATTTTTATCTCTATTTACTTCAAAAATTTTGAATTCAGAGCTTTTCTTTCCTTAAAATTAAATAGTTTGATAATTTTTAATGTTTTTTTTAATTTAAATATTAAAAACTATATATTTAAAACTGATAATTATTTAAAAGCTAAATTTTTGGATCTGTTTTCTTCAACCAGATTGAATGTATGTCATTAAAAATATTTAATGCTTGCTATCTGGAATGCTGAGTTTTAGTTTAACAATTCTTTTGTGCATAGAACAACCACCTTGCATCTGTTTCTTCACAAATTTTGATTTATTTAAAAAAATTTCTTTCATAAAATTAAATTTCTTTATTTTAATAATTTCTTTTCATGTTTTTTTTTTTTTTAATTCTTAATTAAAATATTTAATTTTAAAATAATAAATTTTTATTACTAAATTAATATATTTAGCTGTACTATGTTATCTTCCAAATCATTCTTTCATAGGAGGCTAATTTGCAGTTCAATCAAAATTAAAAAGTGGGTCGTTTGTTTAAAAAACAAATATTTAAAATTTGTGGTCTTGTCCCAGGTTAGATGTAGGCCCTCTAGTTTTAATTCAAAATTTCACCCATGTGAAAAATGTGTACTCCATTTAGTTATAATATATACCAACAGATTGAGGGAGTGTGGTTAAATAATTACAGTACATGCATAATAACAAAACAGAAAAAATGCATCTAAAATCTTGTTTAATTTGAATTAATTTTCATATTTTGTAGAATATGAAATTTTTCAGTACAGTTCCCTAGTGATGGCTGTATATTATTGAATTCTACAGTCTACTAAATTGATTATTCACTAAATGAAAGTTAAAAAAGTAAGAGAAATCCACTCAATGAAGTGAAGCAATGTTAAATATAAATCCAACCCTTTTATTTGATGTTCAATTATGAATACTAAGTGAATGGTCACTCTTTCTCTGTATATGAATCCTCAACATACCTGAAATCTAGTGAAGAATGAATAATTAAGTTATATTTTACCAACTCGCTTGGGTTCAATTGTTGAATCAATGAGGTTGAAGGTTTGAGCAACAAATTTTACTGCTTACGATATAAGAATATTCCACAAAGGAGGTTTAGCTAATCTAAGTAAGGTTTGCTACAGATAATCACATACAATTTCAGCCATACATTAACTACCTACTACTTGCAGTTAACGTAAGGCAGACTTACTTAATTTCACAACTGCTCTTTATTCATTTCTTTTACATGTATTTTTCAAAATCTGTTCACACCATATTTTAATTTAATTTGCATAATCATGGTCTCATTTGGTTGGAAAGGAACTGGAAATTTAAGTATAAAATAAAAAAGTAAAACCAGATGCTAGTTCATGGAGGATATGCAAATAGTTCATGGTACTCACTAAAGGTAGTGAAGGGTTCCCAGGATACATTGAATAATATGTAGATGTTTACATCCTCCAATAATTTGTCTATTGGAGCATACTCTACAATCTCTTTTATATCTAGAACATAAAATGTGTAGTATTTTACAATGTCACTTTTACTTTTCATACAAACTACATTGCCCTATGGGTGTCTTTTTATTTGAAAATCTCTCAAATGGATAACCAACCACTTAACAAATTTGAGTTAATTTAAGGGTGTTTCTCATTTTTTTCATGCACTTTATTGAACAGAATGTGCCATATATTCCAACATATAACACATACCTATAATTTCAAACTACATTTTTTTTAATTTGTAGATATATTCTCCATATACCATGCACTCTTTTTCTCTACAAAGGAACCTGACATGTACAGGTGCAAATTTATCTTTTGAAGTCATTCATTCGGAATATTATTCCAAGTTTTCAAACTATGGTACACTGAATTGACAGGTGATAAGGGGAACAATATGTGGGTGTGGTGGGAAATACTCGAGGGAGTAAATAATTCTGCAAACAGGGTGGGTTATACCCAATGCAAATGAGCACAAGAATGTTATACTAGATTTTCGAGAAAAGAGGGACCAATATGGGCCAAGAATAAGATCTACCAACTCAAATGCATTTGCAGAATCAGGACCTGGATGTGTTCTCTTTCTCCAGTAATTTATAGCCTTGTTTCTGAAGTAAATATCACAGACTTTAGTAAATCGCATTTGCTTTAGTCAAAATACAGTTGATCTAATATTCCTTTTCAGTAGTAATGTGTGTCCCGCCCAAACACAATGCTGGTTTCAAATGAAAAGTCATTGAATATATGAAAGAAAACTGAAATCATGATGCAGCAAAGATGTTTAGTGCTGGTGACAATTCCATATACAAGTGGAAGAAAAATAAAATCACAATAATCAAAATGTTGAATATAATAAAATGGTTCTCATAAAAACAAGATGTCACGAAATATCTCACTTTGATGTAGTGCTTTCCTGCTTTGTGAACAGTACAAAATTAAAACTCATGGTTATTTTTAAAAGAAAGACAATGCCGAAATGAAATTTGGGGAATTGTGTTTTCATTCATGTTCATGATAGAGGGCGGATAGATGAAAATGATGCAAAATTGTTGATTAGAAACTATTAACAAAAGCATTCTGGTTCTTTAAAGAATCCAGAAAGTCTTAATTAGGGACAAGTGCAGATCCCATTCAACGTATTATATGAAGAAATTGCTGAAAGAATGTAACACGACATAGCAGTCATTCCAATCATATTAACACCATTAGTTTAGAGTTTAGATGTGTGTATCAATAAACCATTCAAAGAAAATATAAAATGACAGTGAATGTGGATTTTAGAAGGTCAAAACACATTTGCAAAAGGATGCCAAATGCATCATTCCAATCAAGAAATAGTGAGTGGATGATAAAAGCATGGAATGAAATCAAACTGGCACAATTCAAGTCATTTAAAAAAGTAGTATAATTACTAATCTAGATGGAAATGAAGCTTATTTACTAAAGTATCTGAGAAACAGTGATAGTGAAGATGAAACAGAATTTGATGATGTGCCTAAAGGTATTACAGAAGACGATGAACTTTTCATGTTATCTGGTAATGAGTATTTTTAAAATTCAAAATGTATGTCATTTCTTTTAAATATACAACATGTAGACACAAGTAGAAATCTAATTTTTTTTGCTTACCTTTTTTCCTTATTTTTAAATCTGACAAATAACGTTCACCTGTATCAATTCCTACCTTATTTTTTGCATTAAAAGTGCATGTTATGAGGTGTGGCTATTAAATAATGAGACTGATGCTGCTACAGAACAAGTACACATGCGTGAAATGTCCGGTATCAACAGCTGTTTAGCATGAAGCCTTCTCTTTTGAATGTAATGCCTCTCGCTTCTGTAAGCAAATCTGTATACCTGTAGCATTCGTTCGCTTTAGAATTATTTTTTGTTTCACCGGAAAAATGATAATTGTAAAAATAGAGCAACAAATTGTTGTAAGATTTTATATGAAACTTAGAAAAATTGCTGCCGAAGCTTATAATTTATTTGAAGTGTATGGCAGTGAATGTTTATTGTGTGCATGTGCTTCTGAGTGGTTTAAGTGTTTTCAAGATGGCTGAGAAGATGTTGAACATTATTCATGTCCAGGTTACCCTCCCACGTCAAAAATGGATGACAATATCGAAAAAAATCGGTAATCTGGTTCAATCTGACCTTTGGTTAAGTATTCGTGCGATTGTTGAGGCTGTTGGAGACAAAGAATCCATACAGCAAATTTTTCACCCAAGACAAAGCACTGTCTTATTCCACATTGTCTGTCCAAGAAGTTTCTAGACAAATACAGCATCCCGGTGTTAGACCATACATCTTATTCACCGGATCCTGTGCCATATGACTTCTATCTGTTTCAATGGTGAAATCTGCATTAAAAGGAACAAGATTTGAGTAAGCTGAAATAGGAAAGAGAAAATGCACGCATCCTGAAGGAGCTGACAGAAGACTTCCAGCACAGTTTTGAACAATGGAAGATTTGCATGGAGCATTGTAGGGAGAGAAGAGGGATATATTTTAAAGATGATAAATAAGTAAATATGTATGACATCAAAATAAAATGTTTTACAGTGTTAGTTTTGTTACTTAATAGCTACACCATGTAATTAGTATAAAAAAATTTTTAAAATTTCAAATTCTAGAAATATTATGTAGAATTGTTTACCACATAGAAATCACATAATTGATTAAAAAAACTCTACAAATTTTTTAACTCCTTCTTATTAATCAAAAAGTATAATGATTCATGGTTTAAACAATGTTAATAAAAAATAAAGCAATGTCTTGGTGAATAAAATAAAAGTTTATTATTAATAGCTATGCATTCAAAACTAATTTCAGTACTTTAACACAATTGTTTTTTTAAAGTAATTTCAAGTCAGCTAGAAATACAACATTGAGACCAAATATTAATAGAGAAGGACTGATATATTAGAGCCATAATTATTCCATTTTCACTGGATAAATCAAAAGATAAGGGGGGAAATTAAACATTTTGATGCAAAATTCTCAGTATGCTTCTGTATTACACATTTATATCTATTTATAATTTGTATGGATCAGAACACACACTAAGTGCACACAACTCAGGACACATAAATTTACTCAGATTTAATAGTTTTGGCTAATTAATAAATGGTGTGAGGCTTTTTTGAGGAAATGGCTCAAATTTGTCATAAGTTTTATGAAAAAACTCAAATTATTATTATTTATAATTTAGATTTTAGGTAATTTTTTGTTTTTTTTTTATTACATATATTTAAAATGTTCCTTGCATTTTGAAAACTTAAAAAATTATTTTTTCCTAAAATATCAACTCATATTCAAACATAAAAAAGAATGACAAGTTTTTTTAAAAATAAATCAATAATAAAAAGCAAAAAAATCTTTTGAACCCCCCCCAAAAATATCTTTCAGGTATAAAACATGCTACACTTTTTTGTTATATTTTAAAAAATATAATTTTTAAATGTTGTACAGAACAACAATCATTTTGAAAAAAGTGAATGTAGTTAAAAATTATGAGCTATTGAAAAACATCAAGTTCCTCAACACAAATTGACACTAGAGATAACTAAAAAACATACCAATTTGAACAATTTTTGTTGCTAATATACTGCCAAATAATTATAGTATTTATTTCAATTTTTTTTAAAAATGGAAGGGGGGGGGTCATTCCATGTCCTTCTAACAGAAATTGAATATTCATTCTTATTTGAGTATTCAGTTACTTATTTCACCTTTTGCATTACAAATGCATTCAATTTTATGAGACGTTCACATAAAAAAAATCAATTTTTTTAAAAAAATTAACATAATTAAATTACATTAATTAGAAAACAATAGTTTTTAAAAGAAACCTTTTAAATATATTACTAATAATATAACATATTTACATATATCTATAATCAAACATCTCTAAAAGGGTATCCTTCGGACAAGAGAAATAATATTCATTTACGTAAAAAAAAGAGTGAAATTTGATTTTCTTCTTCTACATAAATATTTTATTCATAATAATTCTCAGAGTAATCAAAATAACACAATAGCTAAATATTTTGTTTGCTTCTAACAGAAGCAAATGGTTTACAAACAGAAATTCAGTATTAACTCAGTGTTATTAACATATTCAAAATTTTACATGCATAATTGATCGGCTACATGGTTTATACATGGCATTTACTCTATTTTTCATCATTGTAAATAGTTATCAAATTATAAGAGCTACAAAAAAATTAATCCCCTTAACTGATATATATATATATAACACAGATGTTAAGCTAATATTATTTTTAAAGCATATACATACTTCTGAAGAACCTTCAGATGTAACTTTCACAACTTTCAATCGATCCAATAATTCTGTTGGTTTCTTTGTCAATTCATTTTTCCTTTCAGAACTGCCTGAAAGAAATTTTTTTAAAAAATTCTTCCAAAAATAATTTTTATTAAAAAGCAAATTAATCTCGAAAAATCACTACAATTAAAAACACCGAATTTGCATAAATTTTCTACTTTGGTCTGAATTTTCATCAGTTTAAAATTTATACAAATAAATAATTGATTCTTTAAAGATGTGATAAATCCAGCAAATAATTTTTTGAAAGAGTTTTAAACAAATCCAAATTTTATACAAAAAAATTGCTCCTTTAATATAATCTTTATACAGACATTTACTGAAGTGAAATGTAATTTCAGCAAAATAAAGAAGGCTCCAAAGGGGAAATGATAACTCACTTGGGCATATTTGTTAATATAAAAACCATTCATAGTAAAATACAAAATAAGTCAAAATAAATATGCAACATAATTTTCATTTCTTATGATTACAACTGCTTTCAAAAGCAAATATTGTTATACATTTTGATTAGTTATTAGCAAAATACTGAAATTTTAATACTTTAAAAGTACTTGTAATGTAGATGAAAACTGTTTATCTATATCTTAATCAGCCTAATTATTTCTAATATTTGTACACATTTTTATTTTCATTAGGAAACAGCAAAATTCAACATTGATAAGAAAATAACTGTTTTATACAGTACTTCATTTGAAAAAATAAATTACATTTAGAATTATGTATACAGTATATTGAACTGCTTGCTGAAATGTGCTTTAAGAAAGTAGGGTATTTTTAAGTTATGTCGATAAGAATATGTAATAATAAAATATCTGTTATAATGTAATATATGACTTATTTTTTAATCAAGGGAATTTCTCAAATGTTAGGTTTGAAAAAATGAAAAATCCATATTTTTTTCAGTTAATTAATGGTTTTTTTTTTTTTTTTAATGATTTTTATTTGGCAAATAGTGCTTTTCAGATACAATTTGATACTGCAACAATTGTTTATGTAAAATTATATAAGACTTTCAATTGACTTTTTTTTTACAAATTGTCTTTAGAACAAGTATTTACACAGTCTAAATAATTGGCAAAATTCTCTATACCAACCATGCTCTCATCTATTAAATTAATGGCACATAAATAATTACAAATGTTAGTTTGTAAAGTTTTTATAAAATTTCGACTATATTTAATGTATAAGAATTTGTTACATAATACTTATTTTAGCAAATATGCAACACATACTTACATTTTTTTAAGGTCTAATTTGTTTATCATTAAAAAAAACTGTAAATGCATTTAAAAAGAATAATTATAATTTGATGATACATTTCATAACTTCTTGTACTTCACAAAAAAAAAATCATAGAAAGAAATAGATTTAAAAAATTAAAGAGACTGGGTATCTTAATATAAATTTGATATTCATATTAAAAAGCAAATTACTTTTGATCATAAAAAGCTTTTTGAAGTTTTGCCTTTGAAATTTATAAGATTCTATTTCACAAGAAAAACCTTATAAGATTACAATTCTGAAATATTTAGTATCTTGTATGCATGTTTTTTTCTTTTTTTTCAGATATATATAACAATGAACTAAAAAGTAACTTTTTTTTTTTTTCCAGATATATATAACAATGAACTAAAAAGTAAGTTTTATTGGTTCAAAATAATGTGTAATGTAAAGAATGTTTTTATAAATATTCGGTTAAATTTAAACAAATAAAATGTGATTTTTTTAAAAAAATACAACCACAATAACTTAACTTTTTATTAGAAATCAAAATGATATATGAATGAAAAACTAAATCAGATGAAAATGAATGACTGAACAATCACAGTCAGGCCACAAATGCATTATACAATTTTTTTTTTTACACATTCTACCGAAATCTTTTCACAATATTTTATTTATGTTGTTATCTTTAAAGAATTTTAACAATACAAGAACAGCATGATGTAAAGGAATGTTGATTGATTACAACGTATCTCTTTCACTTGCTTAAATTACCTCGCAGGATACAGGGTAACAAAATTCATTTCTGGTTCTGGTAACCAATATCAATAGAAATCACTGCTCATACGAACAAAATAGAAATAGTGTTACTTGAGTACAATTATCAGTGATCCCATATCACACAAATTAAATTAAAAAATTACGTTTTTTTTTTATTTTATTTCTAAAAATAAGAATGCAAATTTTTAAAATAAACATACTTTAAAACAAATTAATACTTGAAAATATGCAGAAAAAACATTTTTCTAGCCAAAAATTGTTCAACATCAATTTTTCAGATACAATCATTATAATATATATATTAAAAAGTAACTATAATCAACAAAAGAAGAGTTGCAAAATACTGGCATGAGAATACTTTGCCATATATATTCATAAGAGAAAAATTATTTTATCTTTCTTAAATAGAGATTAAAATCTCAATTATCTGATTCATAAAAACAATATTTTTTTTTCATATAAAACCATTTATAAAAATAATCATTAATAACTTCATCAAGTTTCAATAAATAACAGATTATTCACTAATGAAAATTAATCTACTCAAAAACTAATTCAAGCTATTGTTTCTTCAAAAAGATAACACATGTCGATTTCTCCAATGATTTCCTTTTCCATATATTTTTGCATGGAAAACTGAGAAAAAAAAAAATCAAAGAAAAACTGAAGTAGAAATAGGATTGAAACATATATCAAAAAATAAAGGAGTAAAGAAAGAAAATATGTTCACCTAGAATGAAGAATAAGATTTTCCTAATTTTATTACTTAAAATACATAAATGACTAACTAAAATAAAACAACAAAAGCCCCATGACATATTCAAAATCTACCAATTTTCATTAAACTAAATTTATTTTTCATTACATTACCTACAATTCTTCAAAAACATTTTAAAGAGTAATCTTCTCAAAAGATACGAAAAATTTTATTTTCTTTTCCTATAAAAATTAACCCATAAATTTTTCCGAGATATAATTCCCTACTTAAATAAGACATGTGTGAAATAAGCAATTGAAAAATGAAAAACAAATTAAGAAAAGATTGCAATATGAATAAGATGAGGTTTCCCCCTCATCTTATACATATTTTATATTTTCATTCTCCCATTGACAATAGAAAATCTTATTTATCAGATAAATGTTGAATAAAATACTCATTATAAATAGATAACTGCAAGAATCAATTGAAAAATTCTACATGGAGGACAAAAATTTCAAAAAAAGACTTTAGAGGAAAAAACTTCAGGTTTTAGCAAAAAAATAAATCACAAGTTCATGATATTCTCATTTTCAGACTTCAAATACAGTAGAATCTCATACAGTTGGAATTTTTTAAATTCCAAGGTAAAAAAAAATTTTTTTTTTTTTTAAATTTCAGAAGCGAATTTCCATAACATTTGTTTTATCCAAATTTTTGAAATTTTTTCCCTTTTACTTTTTTGCCTAATAGCTCTGAATGTATGAGGGGTGGGATGAAAATTTTTTTTTGTGTGAATTCGACAAAACCTTAATTGCACCTCTTATGGCATTCAGTGAAACATTATCTAAATAGAAAATAGAATAAAACAATCGTGCGTCTTACTCAGTTAGTTTCATTAAAGACTCTCATAAAATTCACACAGTTTGTTTCACTTCATCTTTTCTGTTATCTAGTTAACCTAGATTTTCAATATCCTGGATCAGCTCTTGTATCAATTAATCCATTTATTTACATGGAAAATGCATTTATGTATTTTGAATATATGGGGATCATAATTGTTTTTAATAGTTTGCATTCAGTGTAAAAATAAATATTGAATTATTAATGAAACAGTAACAGTTTAAATATTTAATCTTACATTGAGTAAATCATTTAATATTTGATAATGTATTAAATGGGAGACAGTAAACAGCTCAACAGAATTTTGAATTACTTAAGAAATTTAAATAATATGCATTTTAACAAATAGATTGAAACATAAATGAATTTAAGAAAGAAAAAAAAGGAAAATAAACAATCACTATGCATTCAAAGGGCAATATAGATTTAAAAGACACTGTTTACTTTCAATTCAGATTTATATTTTTATTTATTTATTTTTGACAGGAAGGGAATAATTGACAGCACTTAACACTTTTTAAATGAATTTTTTTTTCCAATAAAATTATCAAAAAATCCTTTATTTTTATCAACGGCAAATTTTTTAAAAAATTGAATTTAAAATTCATGAAAAATTATATTAAAATAAACTACAAAGAATTGTCTAAATATAGCTGCATTAGAGGCATGTTTTCAAAATGTTGTATTAAATAGTACGATTTCCAGTAAATCTTGTGATAAATAATTTGAACATAATTTTTTTAAAGATCATGAAATATTTGTCCAAACCTCATAACATATGACTTTATGCTTACAATAAATACAAAAATGTCTTTATTATGGCTTTATACAAATAATAAATACAATGTTTACAACTTTATATAAATAAGTTTCATAATAGCACCACTGAATTTAGGAACATTTCATTACAAAACTATTCATATTTACAGATTGTAGAGGCATGTAAATTCAGATGTAATTAGGTTAATTTATGAAATCTAAAAATATGACATACTGAACATGAACTTCTAAGTTGAAATTTATGAAAAAATATTAAGAAAACAAGTCAGGAAATGTGCCAATTACATGGATGGAGGGTGAAAGTCAGCAACTCTTTATATAATAAGGCAACTTATTTTTTTAAATAAAAAATATGAATATTAAAAATAATGCTATTTCAATATCTCAAAGAGATTAATTTTTGTTTCATTTTATCGTTAAACAAAGGTTTGCATTTGAATGTGATAATGAAACTTTAAATGATATAACTAGAAATGCATAGTTTGCACTTCTTCATCTGAATCAGATTCGCTTAACATTAAATCATCACAAATGGTATCACAGTTGATTGGGGAATAAGGCTGAAAAATGTTTTCAAGATTATCGTTGCCAGAGGCCTCAGTTGCAGAAATCCCATTTATAGGTAATAAGCTCTGGATTTTGGTGGGAACTGATGGACTAGCAGTAGAATCACAACTTCTCAGCTCCAAATCATAGTCTAAAGCTGGAGAAAATAAACATGAAGAATTTGATTCCTCTGTCCTATATTCTTTCAAACTCTCTCCATTCATATCAATTTTGTCAAAATAGTTGTAGTCCTTTTCACTTGAGCTTTTTACACCCGTATCTAAAGACTCAACATCCACAAACAAATTAGAGTCTATATTCCCATTACAATTTGCTGTATTTTGTTGAGGCCCAATGATAGGTTTTACTACAAATTTAATTCTCCTAGGTGAGGATTTTGAGCTATTTACAGGTGAACCATTGTCCATTTCTTTGATTCCTAATTCTAGTTTTTTTAACTGCTCTTCATACATATCTAATGAAACACGACAAGCATTTACAATTTCCTGAGCAGTTTTAGTATATGAACTAGTGGCACCATTGTAAACTGCACTATTTGAGTAAATCAGTTGAACGTCTGACAAAAAAGCAGACCTCGTTTTGTACTTATGAGATTTGCAATTTTTGATAAGAGTGTCCAAATCCATAGGATTTTTTATAATTGTATAATACCCTTTGGCCATTCGTTTATCCACTGGTTTGTGAAATGGCCATGATTCAGGCACAGTTTTTAGATGCTCACAAATGATAGTGTCTAACAGATAAGAAAATGCAACTTGGTCATTATCCAAAAGAGGATTGATAGCCTTTTCTAAATCCATTAGCTTGTCTTCTTCTTCATGTAATCGTTTAAAACAGTGATCAAGCATCTTTTCTGCAATAATAGTCAAATAACTATGGTTGCCATTATATAAAGTACTGTTCTCCACCATCTGTTGCAGATCTAATATAAACTCTTCACGACTTTTGTACTTATGTTCACGAACTTTTTCTTTCATTGAAAGAAGATCCATTGGTTTATGAATAACCGTATAGTAATTTGGAGCTTGCTTGGCACTTACAGGAAGCCAAAAGGGTTGAGTATCTGGTAGACCCTTTAATTCTGCAATTAGTTTTTCAAACAGAACACTGATAGAAACAACAGGATCAACTCTCTTACGATTTACAGCTTTTGGGGTGCTTAAGTAATCTGAAGAAGGTTCATCATATGTTCGTTTTTTCTTGGATGGGCCCACCACTACTTTAGGAATTTTTACGATTAATGATTTGCGACGAATTTCACCAGCATGTTTAAACAATTCCTTGGATACAATTAATTTTGTTTCATCAATTTTGATTAAATGTTTATCTTCAAGAGCTGCTTTCTCCTCTGCTTCTTCCTGCTCCTCAGTCATAGCAACTTGAATAGGAGGTAGAGATGGTGAAGATGCATATAATGGGCAAGATCTATTTGTTCGCATGTGCCCAGAAGCTCCACAAGCCCCACATTTTACCTTAAAAGATGGCTGAGGAGTTTCTATTCTTATTTTCTTTTTAAGAGGCTCTTTGTTATTTATTTTTTGTTCATTTCTTTTTATACGACGAAGCTGATCTTGGAGACGTCTTTTTTCCTTACGAATTTCTTCTTTCTGAGCTTCATTTAAGGAATAATTACGAATAAATTCGTCATCTTTACTTCCCCTGATTTTCAAATACATCTGAATTACTTCAGATTTCCTAACAGTTTCTGTTCGTACATACTGACTGCCATCAGCAGTATTTCTATAAGTTCTATAAATACGTAGAATTTGCCCTTCATATGCTTTGGTTTCATTTTGTTCAGGCTTATCTTTTTGGCCTTCTTCACTTGTTACATCTGTATTCATTAACTTTTGAAGTTCTTTTCTTTCTGCTTCTTCATTTTCATGCGTAAATTCTTGCATGGATTTCTTATTTGAAATAATACTTTCTATATGCTTTCCCATTTCCTCCAAATCAGATTCATCTTCTGTACTAGAATCTTCATCAGAAGATAAAACCTCATTTGATGCAAGTACTCTGTTCTGCAAATCAAATAATCTCTGACAATCTTCTTTATATTTTCGCAAATGCTCAGCTTGGCTAAATAGATTACCTCTAGCAAATTTAGTTATGCCTTCCTCTCCCATCTTTGCTTGTTCGGTAGACAAAGTGCGAATAACATCTATAATTTGCCAACGAGTCATATTTTTTATCTCACGATCAGATACATTAAAACTTTTCAGAAGTTTTTTAGCACTTTTCAAAGAAAGGCGACGCAAATCAGCATCTGTGCCTTTGACAAGACGTTTAGCAGGATTCTGAGCATTGTTTTCATCCTTAGTTAATTGTGGCTTAGTAGGTACTTTAACATATGAGAAGCCTTCTCCACATCCAGTAGGGTCAGCTGAACCCAAAAGCTCTAAGAGACATTTGCCTTTAACTGCTGATATAAAAGATTGTGTTGTATTCCAAGGAGCGGCTTTTATTTCATCAGCAATTTTATTCTGTAAGGCATCATTTTCATCTTCAGCCATAAGAAGAAACTTTTCTCCATAGCCTGCATCTTGTAACCTTTGTTCAGCTGCAAGCATACTGTAAAAAGTACAGCACTGTTCTGGTGAAATGAGTTCTCGAATCTCTTCTTCTGAGGGAAGACGGAAACCACTTTTTAACACCCAATATTTAGAATCAAAACCAGTTCTGTTAAAATTAGCACACATACTAAGTCGTTTTCTTATACTGGATTCTTTATACATAGGAAAAGCTGCTTTCACAGCTTCAATTTTTATTCTTTGAGGAATGTCACAGCTCTTCCAGAATAATCGGTATATAAACACCATTAAAAAGTCTCGCACAAAATTATTAGCCTTTTCAGATTTAGGAGTAGGCACTTCAACAAGAGGAAGTTCTTGACCAACAACATATGCACCTTCAGCTTCCCGAATAAAGAACTTAGTTCTTGTTCGTATTACAATAAAGTCTGTATTTCTTATTTCATGTTCAAATATAGGAGCTCGAAATAAATTGTTCTCAAATGCCTGAATGCTTTGTCCAGGCTGAAGAGTTCCAAGAAATGGAGATGTATGAGCATAAGCTATTTCACCAAATTTATAATTAGGCATAGTAGCATCTTTTCCAGGTTTCCGACGATAATAGTTTTTTATTCTAGTGGCCATACCAATCTGATTCAATAAAGGAGGATGCTCCTCAGAGTATTCAAAAAGTACTAGAGTGCCATCTTTGCCACTAAGATCAGCAACAGTACGCATGAAAAACATCTCCCCACCACCTGATGCCTCAGATTCATTCTGCCTTTCAAGTTCTTTTTGTTTTATATATCTAGTGAGACAATGAATACCATGAAATTTTACACGAGAAGTAGGACCATATGGACTATCTTGTAAACTTGGTCGATGAAAACGACACAATTCTTCTTTAGATAAATGAGTAGGAAAAAATTGTGAACGCAACTCAAGGGCTGGAATGGAATGCTGTAGTAAACTATTACCAATTTTTAAAGCAGTTTCTTGGGTTATTTTAGGATTGTAATACTCATCATTAGAAATATTATAGATATTCCGTTTTAGACCACTAGTATAAGAATCTTCCTCCTCTTCCTCTGGTTTTTTCAACACAGGACGGAATTTTTTGTCTTTCCGATCTTTAATAAGCTCTGGCAAATCAGGAGGGGGAGGTTTGTCATCAGGAATTTCAACTATTATGTCACTGTCAATTTCAAGAGGCTTAGGGTAAGGAATTGTGCTCATGGCCTCACTATCCCAAATCACATCCAACTCCCAAAGATCATACTTCAGTTTCTCACTTTCATGCGGAAACATTGATTGGGTCATATCATTTTTGTCATCTCTGATCACATTACTCGTATGAGGAACTTTAAGAAAAATTTCCGATTGACTAGATATGGATTTGCAGTGTTCACGAAAAGATGACATTGTCCGATCAGCACAGACAGGTATCCAACCAGGACGTTTTTCAGCGGTATAAACATCTTTCATTATCTTTTCTTTCACTTCTTCACCATCCCATATAATGTCATCTTCCCACTGTTCTTGGGTAACCATTAAATAAGCTTCAGCAGGTAAATCATCTTGACTTTCAGTGTTTTGCTCACTAGAAATATTTTTTAGTTTGAAACCATAATCATACGTTTCTGCAGTTTCTGGAACCTCAGCCATGTCATACCAAAGTTTAGCAGGTCCATGTCGCCAGCAATTGTTTAATATTTTGCTATCTTGAGATGATCCATCAGTGGAACTCCTTGCTGTTGGTTCCTGATGCAGCATAAACTTTATTTCTTCATCAGATTCCACTTCAAGTTCTTTGACAGGTTGTGGAATTACAGGTTTTTCTGATGCTCTTTTCCTAACACTACGCCAAATATCTGGTTTACTTGATGGTTTCCCATTTCCAAATAATTTCAAAAATCTCAATGATTCATCCTCTCGAAAATCAGCAAATAAATCTTTAATATCTACATCTTTGTACTTTACAGGACGCACTGCTGCCAGAGGTTTGCCAGAAATTCCTGTCTCACATGCTGAATTTTCTTGTAGAGCTTGGATTCTGTTATGGATAGAGTTTTCTGTATTTACAGAAACAGAAGCTTTAATATCTTCAGAAACAACATTTTTATTCCCCTGCTCTTCACCATTTGCAGATGAGTTATTTGGTTCATCTTCATCACATAGTTCATTAATATCATAGTAATCAACAGCTGAGGGAGATTTAGGCACAGAGCCATCACTACTTATGCTGTCATCTTCTTCCATTACTTTTCTTCACATCACAGTATGCAAAATCTCTCTTCTGTAATATAGACACCAAGCTAAAAAAAGAAATATAAACTATAAAATATTGCTTAAAAATTACTAAAAAATACAATGCAAAGAGTAATGATATTGAGGAAACAAATATTTGCAATAAGCTACTTGTACAAAGAATTAGGTGTTTTTCAGTTATCTACCATACCTATTTCCAACATTTGGTATCATCAGCAAGTTATTAGCATATGATAAATATATACATAATTGTTGCCAATACATGCACATTACATACATTTACTTGAGAAACTGTATATTTTCATACTTTATGTTTAAATGTTAATCCATAGAAAGACTCCAAGTGTCTTTTTTAACAAATCCTAATATTACAGCACTTAGCTGACAAGATAGAAAAACTCTGCATTTTTCTGTTACATAGCAGTTCACATTCTATGAAGTTGCATTTTTCAAACAACTAAGTTTCATGGAAATTCCGAGTCAAAAATTGTCAGCAAAGTGTTAAAATGGAAATTAGGAATAGGTTTGCTATAGAATAGATAGGGAATAGATAGCTATATATAATTATGCTTTTATTTATATCCAAACTATAAATAATATTGCTTTATATTTTACAACAGCCATTTCGTATATTTATTGTCAATCAAATATATATACAGCAGTAAAATACTCTGGAGAAGAATTGGGATTATCATTCAATAACAGGTTGATATGAGTTATTACCTTCTGTTGACAGCCAAAAATGTTCACCTATTCACAAAGTCACCAATGAATTCATGACTTTTCATGCAGTACAACCAAAAATTATTCTTGAAAAATCAATCAATAATACGTTGGTTTCAGAGCCACATCTTAGTGTGATGCATGACAATGCCAAAAATTAAACAGCTTTGTAAATATGGGGTTAAATTACTTTCTTAGGAATATTAAGATAACTAGAAGAGTGACAAGTAATATAACGTCAAGACAATGAATGTAACAATAATTAGTCAGAAAAAATTATGTTCATTACTCTAATCTTTGAAATATATTGAAGCAAAATGTAGCCACTGGTTATATCTATAAATATTTTCCAGGAAATATCAATTTTAGGGAAAATGGGGGGGGGGGAATTGTCTACTCAAAAACATTAGGGCATAAACCAAGTTTTTGGATCTAAATTACACATTAAAAAATAGCTAAGAATGCTAAAATATGAATCGTAGATGTGAATAAGTTCTATAAAAATCTGTCTAATATTTTGATGAAATGTTAAATAAAATAACATTTCTATACAAGGCAGAAAACTTACAAAAGGCAATTTCTTGACTGAAAAACATTTAAAAAGTTGATAATTTCTCTCCATAAAAAGTAATCTTGTACATTTGTGAAGCACAAAAAAAAACTTTAAAAAATATCCATTTATTTATAAGATTTTATTCAGAAATGAGAAATCAGTATACTTATAGTAATGAAACTACACCATTCAGAAATAGAAAATCACCTCATTACGAAAAGAAGGGAGATTAGAAATAAATATCTAAATACCTCATTTTTATATAATTCAAACAATACAGAGGCATATAAATTCATGAAATTTGATCAGGTTGACTGAAAAGTTTCTCGCTATCAAAAACACACAAATGCATTTTTCTGCATTTGAATATGCATTAAATTATCTAAATTGATAAATAAGAAGCTTTATGAAAAAATATAAATTTCTATCAAGTGAGTGAAATGAAGATATCGAATGAATGTCTTTAGACAATTTACTATGAGCTCTGCAGCATTATCCATGCATTTAAAGTGCCACCAAAGTGAGTGAGAATGTTCTCTTATGTAGTAGAAATCTAGTATCGTAAATCCTTAAGTAGCAGTTCAGACATTGGATATCCGCCTTGCTCTGGTCAGAATATTTCAAACATTGATGATGATTGTTCGAAAGAATCAAAGATTATTATTTAATAACACAAGAACAGCATAACATAGTTCCACAATCAACAATTGTTAGCAATGAACACCTAGATTTGTCTAACAGCATATTTAAAACATTATTTTTTATAAAAATCCTTTAAAAAAGTTTTCTAAAAAACGGAAATTGAAATTAAGCTCATTTAACTGTAAAAAAAGTAACTCATCCATTCAAAGAACAAAAAGCAACAGTATCAAATATTTGTTAATTTTAGCTGCATTTTTTCAAAAATGCATTACTGAAGTGTTTTTTGCATGTTCATACATTCACATACAAATATTGGTACTTTTCCATTATACCGGCGCAAGCGATAATGTCGCCAAAAATGATACACTCGGCGCCAAACGGGGAATATGTGTTTACTGTGTATTGTCGCCAATAAAATCTACTTGAGATTTGAGCAGGTATAATGGAAAAGTACCCAAATAATATATAGAACAATCATATACACTTTCTAAACAGAATGATATCCAATTTCTTTGGTCTAAAACAAAACCCTTATGTTTAAGACCAAAGAGCCTATAGGAAGACAATAGGAATAAATGTTAACAGTTGATAAGACTCTATTCCACTATTTTTCAAAAAATCCTTGATAGGTAGGAAAAATCCTACTCTTTATAGGTTTCATAGCCTCTAGTCCAGCATAGTATCCTTAAGTTCCCAACTCCCCCTTTTTTTTCTAGTTTCTCCCCCTTTTCCTGAAAGATTTCAGGCTAACAAGAATTCACATACACCTGCAGTGTGAAAAAAAAAAATCACTAAGAGACATTAAAAATCAAGTGTTCAACCAAAAGTCAGCATCTGGTTACTTCAGATGCTCTGAACAATAAAAATGCAATTTTGTTGAAAATTAAATTCTTGCTTGAAAGGGTAATAACAAGAGATAGTGAATGTATTGAGAAACATATTGCTAAAAGCTTATATTTATGGCAAAATAGATTTGCAGTTATCAAAAGATATATTACAAAAAGGATGCTTGCTACATTCCAGGACAAAATGTGCAAGAAGTTCATAAGTGGTAGAATTTTTCAATGCAAATCTTGCACCACTGTAGATGAGGAGTCATGAAAAAGAGTGAAAAATAGTTTGTATTTAGTTTGGATTCATCAATGTCGCACTAGAAACAACACGAGGACTATTGGCGATGGACGTCGTAATTTTGAACATCAGTCACATGACGAGGACGACATCTGAGCTGCCACCCCCGCTCTTAACTTCCACGCCTACAGGAGGACTTTGGGCCTCGACAAATTTAACGGCATCAGCCCAGGCTACACGGCGGGTCTTTGGTGGCATCAAAGCTCGAACCCATGACTCGACGAAAATCGCCGCCCGTGCGTCCGCGGCTACTACTACCATGACTACTAGGATACCGCGGCCACAAAATAGTTTTTCAATATCTAAACAGATAACTATTTAAATAAAGACTAAAAAGTACATAAATACTACAACAATTTCTATTTTATTTTCTTTCGTTTTCTTTTGATTGTGAGACAAATCATGAACATTGAATGATATCATTGTTAAAAACAATGTATATTTGCTCCCCCCCCCCAAAAAAAATCAAGACAATTTATATGTTTAGAAAATTTTTAATATTTCAAAAGTCCAAATTAGACTAAAATCATTCCAAATTTGTTATTTACTCTAATTTTAATGTAAAATAAAAGCAAACAGATGTGAACAGAACGGGAAAAAAAAAAAAAAAAAAAAAAAAAAAAAATGAAAAAAATATCTATTCAATGTTACTACAGTAACAAAACATATATTAATTTTTAAAAATTATAAATTCAACTCCAAAGGATATATTTTGAATTAACTATAATGCTCATTTAATCATATACAAAATGAATTTTTAAGAAACCATAACATTTAAAATGTCAAATTTCAATTTTTCAAATGTCAAATTCAATTAAGAAAAATTGAAATTTGAAAACTAAAAAAATCATTATTGCTAAAAAAAAAAGAAAATTTGAAAACTATCTCATTATTGCTAAAATAATTACATTAACAGCATCAAAACATAAATAACTTGATTAATAATATATTAATCAAATTTTACGTGATTTAAATGCGTATGTTAATCACACAAACAGATTACAGATTTTTTTTTTTTTTTTCGCTATTACTGAATGAACTTTTAAATATACAAAAAAATTTTTATTATGGTAATAGTTTATTTAAGAATTTGCAATGCAAAGTAAGAACTATATTAAACATATACATCCTGAACAAAAAAGGTAGCTGTTAAATATAATCTAATTATAAAACAGAATAATTAGATTTAATCATTTTTCTTTGTTTGCAATATTTTATTTATATATTTGTATGAAATGGTGAATGTTTTGTACTCAATGGTACAGAAACTATTTCTGCCATATTGTATTTTTTTTTAATTGCGATTATTTCCTAACTTGTTTACGTGTGTGTGTATACACACACAGCAGTGCCTTTGCCTTCTGTTAAGGACATCTTAACGTATTTTGCTCTTATTAAGACACCATTTATAGGGGAGCTGAAAAAGTTTCAAAATTAAAATAGAGATAAATAAAAATAGAAATATCCTTTGTTAATTAATCTTTTGAGGCTTCAAAAAAGGCAAGTTTGTGCTCAATGAAAGATAGTTTCATGACAGTGGAACACACAATAAAATGAAAAGTTAATATTTCTCTAATTTGAAAACTACTTTTCTGCAAAGAAAAGAAAAATACTCCACGAAAAATCAAACTGTAATGCAATCAAAATGATATTTCCAATTCATAGAATTTAAAATCCAGTTATTATTGCTACAATTTTCAGAGGGGGGGGGACAGTTTAAAGCAAGTTGTGAGACATTTAGTTTAGCTTCTATTAACGTCGCACTAGAAGCAACACGAGGGCTATTGGCGACGGACCTCGTAGTTTTGAACTTCGGTCAAGTGACGAGGACAACACCTGAGCTGGCACCCTTCCCCTTTCCTAACTTCCACACCACGCCAACGTGCAGACTTTGGCCACCAAGTTGTAAGGCAACCCAAGACAGGGACCAATGGGAAGAGGGCTTTTTAAGTGAGCAGACTTTGAAATTCAGAGAAAATACTACTGATGAAAATGAATTGCTTGAATTAGTCAAAATCAGCGGCACTACTCAAATGCAAGAATATTTAGGAATCTATGAAAACTTATGTAGTGAAGACATCAATGCCGACACAAAATCTTTTATTTCAACTGTAGTTAATGCAAGCTTTAACAAAAATTTCTTGGAAAGCAATGAAGAGTCAGACGATAAGTGTGACAAAAAATTCTATGCAGATGCCTTAAAAACACCTCCCAATCAAAAAAAATTCCTGACAATTGTGAGTGACAATGGACTTAACAGGTCAATTGAAAAATCCCCGGCCTACCATAGTAAAACACATTTTTTTTGGCAAAATTAGTTTTTTTTTTATTCAATATAATTCCCTTCAAGGGTGATACACTGATTCTAGCGACCCTCCAACTTTTCGATACCCTTTTTGTCCTTTGCTTCAAAATAGGCCTCAGTTTCGGCGATCACCTCTTCATTCGATGAAAATTTCTTCCCAGCGAGCATTCTTTTGAGATCTGAGAACAGGAAATAGTCGCTGGGGGCCAGATCTGGAGAATACGGGGGATGAGGAAGCAATTCGAACCCCAATTCATGGATTTTTGCCATCCTTTTCACTGACTTGTGACACGGTGCATTGTCTTGGTAAAGCAGCACTTTCTTTTTCTTCAAATGCGGCCGTTTTTCGGCGATTTCGTCCTTCAAACGGTCCAATAACTCTATGTAATAGTCGCTGTTGATGGTCCTTCCTTTTTCAAGGTAGTCAATGAAAATTATTCCATGCGCATCCCAAAATACAGACGCCATAACCTTGCCAGCCGACTGTTGCGTTTTCCCATGCTTTGGAGCGGGTTCTGCTATTTCATTCAATTTTAATTTACGGTCATTCAAAAAATCATTTAGTGGATTTTTTTAATGTTTTCGTCGGTAACAACCTCTTTTGGGCGTCCACCGTCTTCGGTGCTCATTTCACCACGTCTAAACTTAGCATACCAATCCTTGATGATTGATTTTCTTGGGGCAGTGTCCGGAAACTCGGCAACAAGCCAAGTTTTTGCTTCAACTGTATTTTTTCCCTTCAAAAAGCAATATTTTATCAACACGCGAAATTCCTTTTTATCCATTTTTTTCACAATAACAAAAGTTGCTTCACTCAAAATGCTATAATTCACAAACTAATGATCCGACAGCTGTCAAATTTATACACGCATCTTTTTGAGAGTTAGGGATAACTAAAAAACATATGGATTTAACTCTAGTAGCGCTATCTATGTGTCAGGCCGGGGACTTTTCAATTGATCTGTTAAAATCAGCAGTGACTTTAAAATCAATGTGAAAAAAAAAATGCTTGCAATGATCAATAAATTTCTGTACATACAAAACTATAGTTTCTTTCATACATTTTTGCAATAATTAAACTTTTTTAATTAAGAACTTTAAATACCCATGACTATGTTACTTATAAACCATTTATTTAAAGCTTAAAACAACATGAATTTCTGTTAGTTAAAATTTTTTTAGTATGTACCCTCTAAAGAAGGGACACCTCTAATAAAGGGTATCTAAGGTTTTATTATATTTTCTGGTGGCTGTGCCTTAATGGAAGCTACACAACTGCATGTATATATATACACCTATATATAGGATTACTCAAAATAATTCATTCAATTTCATATTTTCAAAAATAAAACATATAATGATAAAACATAAATGCAAAGGGAAAATAAAGTTTTTTTACAAGGGTTTCGATATAACTTCCTTCAGTTACACGTATAATGCCCATTTAATTTGTTAATTCCTGACAAATACATTATAAAGTGTTAGTAGTAATTGATTTTACAGCAACAGAAATCCACTATTTATGTTCAAATAAATTTGTAGGTAATCATGGCAAATACAATTTATCCGATACAAACTCCAAAAGGAAGAAATCACATGGGTTATCAGATTATTAAACAAGGGAATCACATATCAGGTGACTTAAGGGGCTAGTTGTGTAACATCAAATCATCTCTGATCCACTGAGACTGATTCAACTGCGAAGTATGTTAGCTCCATGAAATCTTCTAAAACTATTTTCATGAAATAGTTTCACGTTAAACACTCGACGGCCACTTATTGTTCACAGAATGAAACTTCCAGAGTTTTCCTTTGTATTCATTAATTACTTATCATTCTGTGTCACATATTTTTGAAAACACAGAACTTTGAAATTGAACAAATAATTTTGAATAATCCGATATATATATATATATATATATACACATACACACAGACATATATATATATATTAAACATAATAAAGTACTTCAAAATATTTTATGTTACAACAAAAAACATTGCAAAAATATCTGCTGCTTTTAACACATTAAGTTAGAAGGCTAAAGTCATGTTTACAATAATAGAACTTTGGTAAACATTGTTAACTTAAAATTCAACAGTTGATATTTTGGTGGTCCACCATGAAACTTTGATTGTTTTCAGTCTTTTGGGCATGAAATGAACTTTCTTGAGGTCCACAGGATTTCACAGCAGACCTTATGCACATTTCAGAGGTTTCCTTTCTTGTGACAGTTTCTTTTCTTCATAATGTTGACTTCATTATTTCCCAAACATACACAATGGAACTCGTATACCAAGACATAGTGAGAGCTAAAGCTTCATGATTTCATCTGTATGCTTTGAGTCGCTGTTAAGATAAAAAAAAAAAAAACCAAGAGTTTTTCAAACCCCAATTTTACCATTTTTTTTTAAACATTTTTTTATAGCATATCAGAGAGACTTCATTTTGCATTGCACAGAGCAAATTCTGTATATATTTTTATGGTGAATATCTGAAATTTTGATTCATTCATAAATAAATTTTCTCAAAATTCAATAGAAACTTGCCTTTGTAGAACTTGGAAAACAGTCATTTTTAATGTTTAGGATTGATGAAAATTGGCTTTTTTTGGGGATTCTGCCATAAAAATCTGACAGAATTCAAAGTTCTCCTAATAGTATTTGCACTATCTGGCAATGTTTTTTTTTTTTATTCTATGCCGTCTTTCAAGTTATGAGTCGTGAGTCGACCAGCAGCCCAATTTAGCGAAGAATGATACAAGCAGTCAGCCAAAACATTGTCAGTAGCCCACAAAGATGAGTTAAAAACATTTTGGATGGCAGGGCATAAACTGAGGTGTTCTCCGGTCATGATCGTGCCATGGTCACAATGAGGACAAATATCTGTGCTCGTGAGTTCAATTCTATACAAGTGGCTCTGTAGATAGTCATGGCCTGTAGCAAGTCTAAAACAGGCCACTCCAACTACTCTAGGTAAGAAACAGGAAATTCTTGATGAATGTTCAATGCAATATTCTTATGTTGGCGAGATTGACTGCAATGGTACAGGGACCCTATTTCTTTGTTTTTCTGTTTACCATTTCAGAGAACTTGATTGATATGCACATTTGACTTTTTGTTACCCTGAACATGAACACATTTTAACACACAATTTTTTGAAGTCAAGTGAGATTAATTTACATTCACCCAATTTCTCTTAAACATTTGCCATTTCTTTATTGTATGATAAATTTACATAAATCCTGAATAGTTTCTCTACAATTCATATTCTCAATTATTAATTACACACACAATTATTTATTGTGTTATTTGAAAAAACTAACTACAATAAATGATCTGAAAGCAATTTCTGAACAAACAAAATCAGCAAATGTTTGTGTATTGTTTAACCATTTTTGACTCAGAGATTTCAATAGTCACAAATACTTCAACAACACTTTAGATAATCATCTTTCAGTTTTCTTTTGTATTATATAAACTGATATACCTATTAAACATAAATATTTTAAATTGTGAATTGATCTACTTCTCATTACATATTTTAATTTGTAAAAAAAAAAGTACGTTTAGTTTCAATTCACACCGCATGAGCCATTTTCTTTGAAAGTGGCATAAGTCCGTTATTGACAAAAAGTTAACGCTAACAATTAATGCAATCTGCTATGAGCTTTTTATCTATATACAGTTCCCCCCCAAAAAAATCCTTCAACATTTTCATCATATTATCAACATAAATTTACATAGTTAATGAAATTTCAAATACAATTACTTTGAAGTCCACTTTCCACAATGATATAACATTTAGTTCAAAAATTATACTACGTCATTTCTCTGCTTTAACGATATGATGGATCTATTACTATACATTCTTCCAATGCATCATGACTATTTTCAAAAAACTTTTTCTAATTACAAAATTTTTAAAAAGTACATATTATAAAATTGTAATTAAAGTAATTTAAATGGCATTACCTGAAGAAATATTGAAATAAAGCATTTTTATTTATTTTTGACATATTTAATACAAATTTCATAACAAAATTGGTTTAATTCAACTGAAATTTTGTATTTAATATTTCATACATGAACAATTTTCAAATTTTGATTTTGACAGTAGCGTAAGTCCATTGGAGGTCATCAAAAGTATAAATTTCATTTAACAATACTTTAAAATACATAAATAAGCACATTAACAAAAATCAATATTTTTCAAACCATTCAAATACAAACTCCTAAATAGTTCCATATAATATAAAATGGACTTGCATCACTTTCAAAGGAAACAGCTCATGTAAATAAGTGTCGCAGTATTCAGAAGTATCTTATTTTTCCGAAATTATTAACTTAAAGCATTAGTCATTCATTTTAAACATGGTTATACCTTTTCATGAATGCAGAAAGCATTTCTGAAAGAAACAATTCAGTTTTCCTTATAAAAAATGTATACCAGGTTTGAAGATAGTGGAAGGGAGAGGGGAATGCACATTTTCGGCCAGATTTCAGTTTTCCAAGAATTTTTTATAAAGAAGTAATACAACTCTTTAGTAAGGAGTAAACCAATTAAATCTAATTTCCAGATAACATTTTTGAAAAAGACCAGTGAATTTCTCTCATAAAAACTACTAAATTTTTTAAAAGCTTTTTTTCCAACAAATACTTTTTTAAGAACACTTTCCATTTATAGTGAATTTAAAAATTGTTTTTGTGAGCAACATTCAGAGCCATTTTTCGTTTGAAAGTTTCAACTGACAAGTCACATATAAAATTCAAACCAATAGTTTTTAACAAAGAAATTCATTTAAAAAATTGTAAGATTTCCTTTATTTTCACAAGAAACAAATTTAGCTAAAACAAATCCATAATGATAGTTTTCTGTAAATAAATGTTTTACATTTTATTTTAGTAACTATTATCAAAGACCACAACTGTTAGAAAACATAGTAAAAGTCATAGAATCAAGCATATGTCAGGTCTTTTCACAAGTCTAAAAACCATTTTGACACAAAAAATACTTAAAACAGCAAAATACACACACAAAAAAAAAATTATTAGGAAGAGCCATACTCATGAAATAACTTTTACAGTTAAGCTGTAGGAAATTGAAGAAAATGGGGAAGGATGGAACTGAGCAATTTCTAAAACTTTAGTTAGCCTAATCCAAATGAGCTTCTTAATGCAGAAATATTAGATCAACATATGCTCTCAAATCACCTGATAGCTTACAAATCTATACAGATTATCAAAATCCATAATTTGAGGAAAATCTGATGTTAGGAATATATTACATCTTAGTTAATTGGTAAGCAGACAAAAAAAAATTTCAAGCCACAAATCTAAAGTATTCTAAAGATGCAATGTTTCTAACAGTTTCATTCTTTATAATGTACATATTTTTGATAAGCAGAAAGTTCGAATCTGCAGATAAGGTGTATTTGAAACCTAAAAAAACATTGATATACAATCACATCAATCCATTTAGTACTTTAGTTGGTCCAAACAAAAATACTAAAATGTCATTCTAAATGAAAATTTCCCTCAATATCATACTTCATAGTAGCAAGACAAGTTTCATGAAATGCTACAAGATACATTTGAGCAACAATTCCACAACCATATAAAATATAAATGGCTGCCAGAAATTTGATTCAATCAAGATTTAAAATCATTGCAAGAAGGGTTGTCAACATACAATAACTTCAGGTTTGTCTGACAGACAATCATTTCTTATTGAAATCTCTAGCATATTTAATACAATTTTATGGTTAAGAATAAAATTAGCTTAATTTTTACAGAAGTTCTGAATGTTATAAATTGATTTATGAAATAAAAATTGAAAACATTTCATTCCTCTATTTTAAATGAACAAAGAGGCAAGCAGACCAATAAATAAGATATTCCTTTTTCTTTTTACCTGAAATAAATATCAATAAAATTCTATCACAAGAAAATCAGAAACAATGACTCCCATTATGACAAAAAAAAAAGAAAGAAAATCAAAAATACAACTATTTCAAAAAGAAAATTAAGATCAAAACTCCTACCATAACAAGAAAATCTGAAGTATATCCAGAAATACCCTGAAACTTTAAGAGAAGATTTGAACTTTTCGGAAGAAATGTTTTGATTTAAATTCAAACATTAGCACATCTATTTATTTTTTCCCCTTGATTATGGCACAGTCTCAACTTTCCGAGTTACATCTTCACAATAAAACCCAGTGCTTTTTTTTCAACATTTACTAAGAGAAGCAATTTGGTTTCTTTCCTTGCTTTTCACACAAATCTGAATCGAATTTTAAATCCCTCCCCTCAATATATATATATAAATGGCTCAGACGGGACATTTTTAAATCAAAGTAATACTCAAAGTTGCAAAAAACAGAATGAGCCCGAAAGAATATTTCCTGTATGCATAACACTTTACCACCACACAGATATTTAAATCTAATATTAAATTTCTTAACTCCCCCCCCCCAAAAAAATTCATTCAATGAATACAATTAAAAATAAAATTTCATTTTGTTTAGCAATTTATATTAAAAGTTTATCTCAGAAACATACTCATATCAAAAACAAGATCCAAGTATCACTTGCAGTAAATATTACAAATTGTTTTAAGTATAATGTCTGGGGGGGGGGAGCAAATTCAAATGATGTTTAGGACTTTTTTTAAAAAAAATTATTTTTATAAACATGATTACAGACTTTTTCAATTTATTTTTAAAATGACAGATGACTATTTAAAATTATAAATCACCTAGTAATGTAAAACACCAGTAAATTTTTAAATCATGCCAATATAAAAATGTTTATCAAATCATAAGCAAAGTTGTGATCAAACAGAATGCTTAAAAAAACTTTGAAACTCTTCATTCAAATATTTACCACAAAATTATGCTTTTGAAATAAGTGAAACTAAAAAATTCTTAAGCTAAAAGAATATTATATTTGCATCTATACTTAAGAATTTTTGACTATAACAAATTTGACAGGCAATGGTGTAATAGACAAGCAATTTACTTATCCTTAATAGAGGGGGTGGGGAGACTAAACAGCCAGAAACTCACTCCTTAATTAAGTAATTAAAATTTTATAAAAATCCACTGGATATTTTTGCCCAGGTCTTTTTTTCAAACGATTAAAACTCCCCCAATATTTTCATGGATGATTTAATCCAGGGTGTGGATGTGTGTAAAGAATCAACAATTAAACATTTAATTTTGCAACACAAACTTTTGTTGCCTGGAACAAAAATTAATGTGACTCCATTATTTTGTAACCAATTTCAAAGAACCAAACAGTGTTAAATAACATGTTAAAATGCACAATACTGGAGCAGAAAAAGTTAAAGAGAAATTCTTACACTTGCTGGAAAACATGAGAAAATAGTGAAAAGGAGAAGGGAGTAAAAACTATTGCAAAAAATATATTTTTAAAAAGGGAGGGTAGAGACAGGAATATGCTAACAGCTTCTTCTGCACATAAGTGAAGAATCTTAGAAGATTTGTATAAGGACCAGAGAAACAGACTTTCAAATTTATATATTAGGTGAAACCAGTCTAACCATGTTGCTAATAAAGAAGATGCTTATAAGATTTTTTTTTAAAAAAAAAAATAGGTTTCTCAGATTGTCATTTCAAAGAAATTTTTATGTTCAAAAACTAGTCATTTCTTTCCTAAATAACTTTTTTAAAATTAAAATTGTTCAAACAGTTGCAAAAATATGCATACCACAATTTGAGAAATCCTATTGAATTTTTTTTTTTTTTTTTTTTTTTTAAAAGACTGAGAATTTATGTTCATGTAAAAGATTAAAAATATACTTTTTGAGATTGAACATTTAAAAAACTTTCATTTTATTGTATGCATATTTTCATTTATGAACTGGAAAACATTTATAAACATAATTATCACAAATATCTATAGTCTCTTCATTAAGGTATAAATAATTTTATATTCGGTAAAAAATGTCACTCATGACATTTCAAAGCCCTTCCAATGTTTGAATCAAATATTCTCTTGAGCATCTAATACACATCTGGATAAGTTTTCTGAATGGGCCAGCTCTACAGAGATAGTGAGTGAGTGAATGTGAAAGTTATTGGTGCAAGAGCCAGATGTGTCTATACTGACCAAACAAGATTTAATTGTGGTCTAGATGTAAAAGATAGAAAAAGACAAAAATTGGTTGACAAGGAGGATCGAAAATAGAGAAGGATAGCTAGGGTATTCCCCGGAGAGTGTAACCCGTGTTTACCAAAGACAGTAAACCCCATGGGAAAGAAAAAGATCATTAGGGTACCTTGGGGTCATGATGCCCGTACTTACCTAAAGAAGGCAAGTCCCTGAGGTCCCGATATAATCCCCAGGGGCAAGGTGCCTGGCTATACCCCCAGACGCTGGGTACCATGTTAGTTGCCTCTAACGACATGCATGAGCTACAGTGAGACTATTCTGTCATTCCCGATCACCACATGGGTCACTCTACAGAGATAAGCTAATATTGAATGCACACTTTTTTTTGTTTATATTTATTAGGATAAAAATAAGGGTTTTTTTTAAATGTAAGTAAAGAAAAAAACTTTTTTTCCTCCATGTTCTGTACAATTCAAACAAAATAAAGGCTTACTTAAACATATTTTAGTGATCGAATCATTGGATGTCGTATCTTTATATTCATATGCACGAGGTTCATTTACCAATGTTTCTTATTTAATTATCCATTGGACTTGCAGAAATTACAAGTTATCTCCTTCAAAGTATGATCCTTGGGAAGTTTTATTCAATGGTTCAAATGTTTTTTCTACTGTTGAAAGCAAAAGAACAGAAGATATTTTCCATTAAGTGTGTAACTCATTGGTTACAATTTATATATATGTATATTCTATCATCCCTATAAATATATACACTCAACTCTTTTTTTTTTTTGTACATGATTTTGAAATAACACAGTTCCCAAATATACTTTTTTTACATGAATTTTTTGTTCTCTAACACGCCCCCCCCCTTCCAAATTTTTTTTAAAATTCTAATTTTGATAGTGTAATCAGAAGGCTGTCACTTTATGCCCACACATGTGCGAGTGACTTGGTCTACTTCATGGATTATTTACTTCGTATTCTGGATTAACAGCAAATACCCAAATTTTATAATCACCTTTTTTTTTTTATTTCGTTGCACTTCAACTTGAACACAGCATCTGTCTGTGTACAGGAGAGTTTAGTTGGCGACCTTGATGCAGCAGTGTTGTTTCGAACCCTGCTCCAGTGGGTCCAAAGGAAAGTTGACTGGTTGCTTTTTTGCTGTGCTCTTACCAACCAGGCTGAAAAGAAGTCTCATCTGGTTAGTTAAGTAAGGCTAAACTTCTGGTACTGTTTTAGAAGAGAGTTGCTGCATACTCCCCCTTCGTATCATTGTGATGATACGAAGAGAAACATTGGTTTGTACAGGGTTTTTTTTAGCCATTATTGCAATTGATATTCATCCCCTCCCTGTTGAATTTTTTTTAGTTTTGCTTGGGACAGTTTCCATTTTTGAGTCATTGGCTGTCTCTTGTTGAGTGGCATATCTCATCGACATGTGCACCAGAGTCAGAATATCACTAATCATGATTTGAGACAGAGGCAAGTGTTTTTCCTCGGGGGAATATGCAATCAGTAGGTATAGGCTGTGCTGCCATCTAGTGATCACATTTGGGTCACCACTTCTGCGGACGGTGGTTTTCCAACCCCTTGGAGGGGGAAAGTGTAGTTGGCGATCTTAATGTGGAACGTTGTTTCAAACCCTGCTCCAGTGAAAAAAAGGTAAGCTGACCAGTCGCTTTTTTGCTGTGCTCTTACCAACCAGGCTGAAAAGATTTCTCATCTGATAAATTAAGTAAGGCATTTAAACTTCTGGCACTGTTGTAGAAGAGAGTCACCACACCAGTTTTGATCCAGTTCGTAATAAATGTGCATGCTTGTTATCAAGTAGTGATGGATAGTTGTTAGTAAGTTTATTAATAATTTCAATTGAATTTTTATATGTGTGTGTTGTATGTACCTATAGACTAAATTTTCATTGTAAACTAATTTTTTTATCACAAAAATGAATTGTTTTTGTTTCATAAATATGAAAAATGGATTTCATTATTACTTTTTTTGCATGGTTTTTGAGAAAATATTTAGAGTTTTTTAATCTTATGCAATTTTTAAATTTGGAGAACATATCCCCAAATTTGCCATAAGTTGCATGCATTTTTTTACAGAATTTTTTTTTGCATGGTTCTCTAAGGAACGTATTTACTGTGTAAAAAATGTTGCATGAATATATATATTCCAGTCCTTCAACTTAGGGAAGAGATAGAAATCGTACAAAAATAGCTCTGGGCAATAGGGAGGCTATGAAAGTACAGAAACGGGTTTTTTTTGTTGCCATGAATACAAGTTGAAAGTGAAGAGGTGCATTCTCATGTACAGTACCCAACCATCTGTAAAGTTCAATCGAACTTTCTGAATCCATATTCAGAATCCTTCCAAGACATCTTAGTAAAGGCAAGATTAACTATCTGTCCTGGAAGTACAATTCTTTGTGCATAATCTAGAGCAGTCGAAAAAATATGAATTGTTTTCACATTGGATCTGTTCATACATGATTTCATTGGACATGGACAACTTTTTGTGTACAGTTCCATACTAGTCTCAGGACCATATTCGAACATCCATGATTCATCAGTTATTACTTAATCCAAAAATTTGTCCCAATTTCAAATTTTCCAGTAAATCCTGACAAATTTCCAAATATTTCACTTTTTGCTCTACAGATAAATTTAGTGCAAATTTTTCGCAAGTGCAAGTGATCCGTTAAAATTCTATACACAGCATTTTTATCCAATTCCATTCTTTTTGCAATCATCCCGATACTCGATTGGCAGTTTTTTTCCCCATCACAGCTCACACTGCTTTCACATTTTCATCATTTATTGATGAGATTGGTCTTCCAGAATGAGGATTGTATGCCACATAAAAACCATAGTTCTTGATAAAGTTCTCCATAAGCTTTGGTTAAGTATGAAATGTTTTTGCTTCAGACTTCACATTGAATTTCATAATGTAACATTGTTCAGTTTGGTTTTACTAACATCACATAAGAAGCAACACAAGGACTATTGGTGATGGACCATATAATTTGGAGCCTTGGTCAAGTGACGAGGACAACACCTGAGCTAGTCCCCCCTCTCCTAACTTCCACACCATGCCAATGGACTTTAGGTCCCGACAGATTTAACATGAATCAGCCCCAGCTACACGGTGTGTCTTTTGTGGCATCAAGACTCAAAACCATGACTACATGAAAACCATTGGCCACAAGTCCGCGACCGTGACTACTGTAGCCATGTGTAATGTTGTTTACAATTTTCCTCCATGGCTAACATAATGAATTTAAAAAAACACAAACAGCAACAGACCATGACTGACTCAATCAATCCAGTTGAAACAAGTATGTACCTACAGTTAAAGTCACTACCTATGCACTATTATGCCTCAAAGGCATTTTACATTACCAGTTCATAAATAGAAAAACCAGTACTTATTTATGGCACAAATTTTGGATGTATACCACACTAGCCCGAATATAAATCAAATATTTTTTAACTAATCGCATTCCATTAAAATATTGACTAGCGCTAAATTCGAGGGCTAGGTAATGGAATATGAAAACTCTTATTAGTATGTCCATCCCTTTGTCTGACCTGTGTAGATTCTCAGAATAATGTGTAACCTGTGCTACTAATTATTTTATATAAATCCTTATCTGACTAAATTATATTTTCATTGAATTATTTTATGAAAAATGAATGAATCACATTAAATTTCTTTCCCCCCCCCCAATCTTTATTTTAAAAAATGGTGTGGTTCATTCAGGCTAATTCGTCACATAAATTTCACTATTACTATAACAGTTTAGCAGATGTCCTTTTAAAATCTGCTAAAAATTAAATTAATAAATAAAGGCTACTTATAACAATACACAACCCAAGTTTAAAGATAGAGAGGAAATGTGTCAAATGAAAATGTTATTTTATTCAACACTGAATATAAACTAAAAAAGGAACCGTCATATGAAAAAAAAAATTATACCTGCTTGGTAATGAAAAAAAAAACCAAGTTATTAATTCCAACACAACAAATAAAAAAGACTATTCTATAATATTTTTCTACAATGAATACTTATAATACAAAGAAATTTTTAATTCTGACACATAATTACAATGTAGGAATGAACTCTGAATACATTATATACAATATTAATTAAAAAATAAACATACAAATACTATATTTCTAGAAATCAAAAATATTCAGAAAAAGATACTTACTATAATTAGTTACATTATCCTCCACGTCATTCCTTTGCTACTGTTTTAACCACAAATAACACGACCCTTGATATTTCATTATATGTACAAAAAAATTATCACTAATAGGGTAATTAGGTAATAGGTTTGATCAAAATCATTGTTAAAATTTTATGTATTTAAATATCCCATCATTTTCAAAAGATGATCAAGTTAGAGATACAAATTATAAACAAAACCTTGAAGAGAGCAAGCTTTTACTTTACAAAATCTTGATGCAAAAAATTCTCAGATGCTTTTTTTTAAAAAAAAAAAACCTAAATTACATGATACAGCTTAAATTTTTACAAACTTTTCAAGTTTGTAAAGCCGTAATTGAAATAAAATGCCAGATTCCTTTAAGTTACCTCTGACAAATTTATCAGTGATTAATAATTATTGAAATAATCAGCAGTTCTCATTAACATTGATAATTTTTTTAAAAAAATTTATTAAAGGAACAAATATGGGTTTCAATTATAAAAATTCTATCTATAGAGTATAATTTACATGTAACAGAAAAATTAAATACCACAATTTTTTTTAAATATATTTAATGTGATCACTGAACAACCAAAAACAATTAAAATATAAACAAATTTTATACACTGGAAGAAAAATTATATCAAGGCAGAAATATTTGACTATGATGCACAGTTAGTATAAAGTTCATTTATAAGACATAAAAGAAAATGTTGCATTTTACAAGTACAATGTTACCATAAATGGAAAACCAGATTTTAAATATTATATATTTTGAAACTATTATACATATTACAATAATTGATACACAAAATTAAAGAAAAATATACCAAGTTTCAATTTTGGTTACAAATCTACAATATGCAATCCTTTTGTTACACAGCAAACATCTAATCTGTAATCAAGTTAGTTCCCACCTTTTTTAAGTATCACATTGTCAATAGTTCCTAATGCTTGCACTATGGCATTCTTTAAGTTCTTGCAGTGTTTTCAGCATCGGTAGTGCATAAACAGGGGTTTGAACGGTAGCTGTTGTAGGCTTCCATGCACTTCAAACAAACATCTGCCTCGCCGTCTCCATCATTCCTTCCAAGATGTATGAGTGACCACTGCTATTCTAACTGCACCAGTAACTTGTATCTTTAAATCGCCAATTCCATAGCAGAATGTTCTTGAGAATTGGAACTTACTTTCTGTTGGCATTACTAAATGCATGCTTTACAAAAATAACCCACACATATTCTAACACTCAAAAAACACTTATTTGCCATTGACGTCATTTTTGGATATTAATCACAGCATTCCATGGATGTGCTGTCATCTATTGATTGACAGTGGGGAAAAAAACTTAGTATCTTTTTCTGTCTTTCTCTGTTATAGTGGCACAGTGAAATTATGGTGACAACAAAGTCATCGTCAAAATCGCAAAGCAATATTGTTGTATCTTGTAATACAGCATACCTTGCTGATATTTCTTAGTCACTTGGTAATTCATCAGCAGTGCTTCATAATTCATCAACAGAGAAGTACATATTTTTCTCTACTTCTGAGTATCACTTATTGTAATAAATGTTAATAGTTTCGAAAATACAAATTTTTAAAATCTGGTCATTCAGTAAAATTATTTAATAGAAAAAAAATATATCACATTAAATAGATTTTTGTTTAATTGTTGCCAGCCAGCAGAGTATTAATTACTCATTGTTGCACATTTTTAGGTTAGACATTTCGGAATTTTGAACATTAAAAAGAATTGCAAGTCATAATGTATTACCCATTTTAAGAAATAAAAACATTACAGATGAACCACAAGTTTCCTAATGCTATGCAAGCCACCTATTATGAATGGTTGGTCAGTTTTCTTAATTTTGCACTAGAAGCAACACAAGGGCTTATAGCAACATACCTTGTAATATTGAGCCTCAATCAAGTGATGAGGCTACCTTCTCCTAACTTCCACAGCAACGGGGATGACTTTGAGCCTCAACAGATTTAACATCATCAACCCTGGTTACATGGTGGGTCTTCAGTGGCAATAAGATTCAAACCCATGACGCAACGAAAACCAATGCCTACAAGTCCATGCCCATGATCATTAGGCTATTGAGGCAGCCATCTGTTACGAACAGGTAACAGAATAGCTTGTGCTTTCCATACAGTGTTCTTAAATGCTACTTTCTGTGATCTATTTAAACAATTTAGTTGTCTTCATCAGTAATAGATGTATTAAACTTGTTTAAGAAAAAATTATCTACTAGAGTTAAAGGGAGAAAGTGTCTTGTCTTTTATGAGGTAATTTACTATTTCTCAAAATGAAATATCTAGCAATGATAATCAGATTTACACATGAATTTACTGATTTTTTAGAAATTCATTCTTCTAGCTGTATTATAACAATACAATCCCTTAAAAATAAATTCTGCATTAATTCATGTTTTTATAATTCCCTCACAATAAATATAACTATAATAAAAAAAAAGAATAAAATATTCTTCGTTCCATTTAAATAATATTTTAACACCAAATACACTACAATAACACATTAATTTTGTTGATACAGAACTGTGACATTGGGCTATTCATAGTTTTCTCTTCACTAACCTTCGGGACTTTTTAAGATTGATTGCTTTTGCTAAACAACCTTTGCCCAACCAAAAATGAAACGTGATTATGCAAATCACAAGCAGGTAGAAATTAAAGGAAGAAGGATAGGATATATATATAAACTCAACTTGAGAGTCACAGATGAGATCGAGTAGGTCTAGCATTTGGCAGTTGTTCCAGAGTTGAAGTCGGATCCGAGAATTATTACAGGTTATCAGCTGTTTCGTGAGCAGTTAAAAATCAAGACTGCCTCATTTTGACTTTAAGGGTTACTCATTCATTAGTTAATTTATTACTGTTAGACTGAGTTAATATAATTAAGGCATAATCTGGGACGATCCTGTTATAATTGTTTTTATATTAGAAATTAGTTAATAAATACAGTGTGTACTTGGTTAACGACTCTTTGATTGACTTATTGACTGTTATAGTGTTAATATATTGAGTTTAGCAATGGCACAAGAGGCGAATAGGAATAGTTCGCCGTCGCAACTGTAAATGCATTTTTTATGAATAACAGAGTTTCCAGAACAAAAATATTTCAGGCCGAAACAATTTTCTTATACAATTTTAAGAGGAATTAATAACTGATAAAGCATAAAATATGCAAATTTATCTATGTTAACTTTTAGGAAAACACATTATTCTTACAACAAAATAATTTTTTAAACAAAGTTTACATACATAAAATTATAATATTGTAAATATACCATCAAAATATACAATAAAAATGTTCAAATATTTTTAAAAGTGCAAAATCATTTTTAAAATATGATTTATAGAATATTTGACTGATGTGTAAAGGAAGTTCTGTTCACCAGATATTTGCTCATGTATCGATATCCATCAGTTAAATCAAAATATTGTGAATAGTAATGGACTTAAAGATACCGACTCAAATCAAGCAATTCCTAACTTTCTAGCAGCATAATGGAAACTGATGAACATTAAATATGCAACAACCCTACTGTTCTCACATTAATATGAAACAAATATGGGATTAAAGGTACTTGTTCAGGCATCAAATGCTGTCAATTCACCACGCACATGATGATTTGTTCTGAAATGTTTGAAATTACAAATTGCATTAGCTTTTTTTAACACACATTTGAATCAAGAAAGAGTATATTTTTGTTTGAATCAGAAAGAGTTCAATAATTAATTAATAGTATTGTTTATCAAGAAATAACTTATTTTTTAAAATTTCTGCATGATCATATAATTTATACATCTTGTCATATATTTTTAACTGTGCATTATTAAATCATAATTCACAGCAAATTTTTTAAGTTTACTAAGTGACTGAATGAAAGTTAAGTTTAATTGCATAAGAGCAAGATGTGACTTTGCTGCATCAAACAATATGTAACTATGGTCAAGACCAGCCCTGTCCAACCCAAAAGACTTTGCGAACCGCTTCAGAAACATATTTTATTCCAGTAGGCCATATTGGTAACACATTTAATTACAGGGCCCCTGCATAATATATATATATATGAGCATGCACACACATGCAAGTGATGAATTTGATGCCGATTCAAATTCTCATGTTAAAAACTACTATAACTTTCCCCTTTCAAGTTGCGGGAAGCGACTAATCCTCCCGAACCTCATTAGAGAAATCAAGAAGACTCTGCTATAAATTATTGGAAATTTCCTTTTATTGAAATAAATATATTTACACAAAATACAATTAAAAAAACTGTCCTGCAATTACAACATAACACTGGCACTAAAGTGATATGTTGTAATAGCAGATGGTCTGCGCTCTTTTTATAACGAGATTTGCAATTGTTTCTGTACTAGATTAAGGAAAAATCTAAGTGAGATAGAGAGATATTCCCATGGTAGTACGCTAAGAAATGAACGACTTATGGTGGAATATTCTTTGGTACTTTTAATCTTTATTCAGATGACATAGCTCCACAGGCTGCAGGTTGACACCTGGCAGGTCACATTCGGCCCACGGGCCGCGAGTTGGCCAGGCCTGATCTAGACATTTGAAAAAAAAAAAAGGAAAAGATAAAAAGTTTGAAAAGGAGGGCAGAAAACAAAAAAGGATTGCTAGAGTATCCCGGGGACGAGTCACCAAAGATGGTAAATCCCAAGAGAAAGAAAAAGATTACTAAGGTGCCTTGGGATCATGATGTCTATACCTACAAAAAGAAGGCAAGCCTCAGGGGCCCTAATATAATCCACAAGGACAGGTGTCCAGACATTGGATACCCATTTTCATCACCTCTTACTACATGCATGAGATTACAGTGGGACTAGTCCTTCTCATCAGGTCATCACACAGGTCTTAAGTTTAAGAAAACCAGAATTTTTATTCATATTAAGTTCATAATGGCTTCTAGCCCCCCTAAAAAATTTATTCTATAAATAAATAAATTAAATTAACTCTTAATTTATAGCTCTGAGATTCCGAATTTAAGAAGCAATTGAATATATTATCTGATAAATCTTACAACTCTTCCTAATAATACACTTATTTTTTTTGAAAGAATTGTATTAAACATAATCAAACAAACATCAAAAATAAACTTTTATTGTAAAATATACTTTGAAAAAAATGGCAGATCTTAATCTAGAATAAATAATGAACAAAATGTAAAACTGTTCTCTTCACACAAAAGTAAAGCCAGTTTTCTTCTCTACAATAATGCTAATAAAATATCCTTGAAGAAAAATTGTCACTGATTAGCAATGTTATGTACATGCAAAGGCATGTTTCATGTAAAATTACACATGGAATTAACAATATGCTAAACAAAGAACTACGTGTAAAATATAACAGAAATTATGAACAGTTAAAGATGCTTTGAAAACTTTAAAATAACTATTTTTATTGTCTAATTATAGAGCTAAACACATTATTATGGTAAAAACGAAATTCAATTTTACCATCATGGCATCAAGATAATGTAATTTATATTTTTGTCCTGCATTATTAACTATGCATTAATGATTTCACAAGTTCAGTGCATTTTTAATCCAGTTTAACAATTACTACATTTTATTCTTTAAAATTCATCTTTTTTCCTTTTAAGTCAACCAAATGTTGGATAAATCTAAACTATGGTAAAACCGAATTTTAAAATTTTGCTAGTAATTTCAATCTGATGATTAGACAGTATTGTATTGTAACTTATAACAATTTTATACTACTTAGTAGAAAATTTGTACACAAATAACTCAGAACAGTAATAAAAAATCGCACCGAATTTTTTTAAGAAAATTATGTAACAGAAAGATAAAACTTTCCCTTTACATTTTATGATGTAAATAATAACATTCCCCGATTTACTCATGTTGCAAATAATAATTTATAAGGCAATGTTTCGCGCGCATTTGATAGTCAATTTATAATTAAACTACCAAAGTATCACAACCCAGAAATATTTCGTATTATAGCATACGTTCGGTCGATCAAATAAATTCCGAAAAGTTTAATATTCGAATTCGTTTTACAAGTAACAATGATCAACCAGGGAACAAATACATCCTACAACCTGTTCAGTATCACAAACACACAAGTAACATTTGTCATGTAAAAATCTCTAATCAAAAGCACGTGTTAACTATAATATTACTAATTTAATTCTAACATTTCTTCAAATCAATGATTTGAATGGTTACCTTTAACAAGGACTTGAAACTTCGCTTCCGTACCAGGGTGACGAGGAGCAACTTTTTTTCCATGTTCTACAACTTTCTCAGCTCTTTCAATAACATTGTAATTTTTCACAACAGACTTAGTTCTACCAACAACATATCGCCAAATCGAGCGAAATGCCATGTGCTGTTCAATTATTTCCCTCTTTTTTTTTATTATAAAAAATATTTCATGAGCAAGATTCAACCTTACTCGCTTAGCACGAACTAGCAACTAAAACAGCATGAGTTTTCGACAAAGTTGTTGTCTTTTCACTTGAGTTTACAATGATGAACTTTTAAGCAACAAAATGAGACTTGTACCATAAGCTATGATATTAAAAATCACTTCTACAGATAATCATTAATTAAAATTTAATAAGAGTATTTTTATAGTTTCTATGAAGAAGCAAGAGAGATATGAGTAATTTTAAGAAAATGAAAATATTATTGACACAATAAGAACTAAAAATGTTTTCCTAAATGACTCTTACGGGAAATGTAAGATTCAAGTACAATAAAAAGTACTCAATAAATTTCAATAAAATTATTTTTTAAGAAATTTAGAAATTTAAATAAGATGTCATTCATATCTTATACATTCAAATAATTCAATTGAAATTTTCATGACAGAATCAGTTATTGCTTTATCACTTACAAGTAATTTAGAAGTGAAAACATGTTTAAAAAGCGCAATTGTGGAATTGGTATTGTTTGAAATAATTTCACTTAATTTTAAATATTTCGCGTTTATTTTTTAAAATAAGTAATTACAAACCTTTTTTTGACTGCGATTGATCTCATAAGCAAGTAAAAAGCTCTCTATTCTTTGGATATAACCAACATGGTAATTAAATTTTACGTAATTATATCGTTCAAATAATGTATATTATATTTTAGATATGAATCTTAATTTTAATTTGTATCAAATGGTGTTTTAGTCAATCAGATAATTTCACAAAAATGTTAGAAAGGATTTCTACTGGTATATGGTGTGAATAGATTTCTGCTCCATTTATTTATTTTTGCGAATACACGTGCATTACGCGCGGATGTGGTGCTTTGTTGATTTTTATGAAATGATGTGTCTTTATATATCTTGTACATGAATGCTAAGATTGCTTTTGGAGCTCTTATTTTATGAATTTTAGTAGACTACGGTTCCTCTTAATTTTTACGAAACGTGTTTGCAGGTAGTTATAAAAGCGTGCGGCTTTGTTTATTTTAATTAAATCCTATATCGAAATTTGTCTTTTTTAAGGTAACTAAAACACTAAAAGGCTTCGTATTTTTGCATTTTCTTATTTTGTTGTTTAAAAGTAAGGAACGTATCCCTGATTCTATAGACGTATTTATAAGAGCTCGATAAATAAAACGCGGGAAAATTAAATTTTAAAATTGTAAACAATTGTATCGTGTCAAAGAGAAAAATATCTGTCTTTGCATTTTTGCATACTATGAAATGAAGTTATTTTCTGTACAGTGAACTTTTTTTTTGAATAAATATTCTTAAATCTTTATACTGAAACCTAGCCATAAAAATTATGAGAAATTTGATTAATGAAGTTTAAAATTTTATTATTTTACTAAATTCAATTTTTGAAATTTTCATTAGATTCAGTGTGTAGAATGTTATGCTTTTGGTGCAAGTGAAGCATGAGGCTTTTCTCTTGGCAATTTGGTGGTAAACATGGCAAGTTAGAAAATAGGTTGCCAAAGTAGTGCTACATACAAAACAATGTCATGAATGATGCAAAGAATGAGAAGTTAATTGATACAATACCAATTCTAATGAAAAAAATTAAAATTTTAAACTAGTTTAAATGAGATTGTTATGATTATGATAATTTTATGGAATAAGTAGCTATGTTTAATCATAACCAATTTATAATTAAGTTATGCAGTTAGGTATTTACAAAAAAGATTTATTTCTTTTAGAATAGTTATATGAAGGATGATAAATTCAATCATTTATTATTGACAGAGCATTCAACTTTTTTTAAAAAAAAAAATTAAAACTTTATCCATGAACTCTTTTGCTCCAAATCATTACAGAGGTGTAGGGGGGAAACAAGAATCATACTTTTTAGAAATATTCTCTTTAGAACATTTAAAAGAAATTCCAAGGAATTCAAATATTGCTAAAAATAATAAATAGTTTGAAAAAGGAAGATTTAAAATTAAAAAGAAGTATTTAACATATTTTTAAAATATCATTGGTATTTTTCAAAAACTGCCTTGACTCTTTTTTTTCAAGTAACTATCACGATTACTAAAAGCTGATTCACCAAAATTGAAATCTTTATCTCATCAAAAATTGTTAAGTAGTACCCAATACTTCGTTTTAACCATGCTTTTAAGCATTGTGAAAAAATTTAAGTTATATATATGCAAGATGTATCTAATGTAAATGCAGTTATTGATTATTAATTGCTCAAATATGTTTACTGTTTATAAATGTGCATAAACAGACATACATAAATATATAAATATCTCAATTTTAAAATATAACTTCCATTGTTTTTAATTTTAAAAAAATGGGGATTATTTAAATATGGCATAAAATATGCGAAATTTTTCTTGTTGAAGGCATCTCTGTGACATTAATGAATGTGAAGTTTGTTTTTGAAGTTCTTAATTTTTGAATATTAAGCAGCATAAATTGTAATGGGCGAAATATAGTTCAGTTTTGACTTGGATAAGTGTGAATTAAATTTTGTCAGTTCCGACCCTGCATTTTTTTTTAACAAATACTTTTACTAACCCTTTAACTACTAAGGAAAACATTTTTTTCAGCATTTTAAAATTGGTGATTGTTGTATTTAGTTATAACCTTAACTGCATATTGAAATAGAACATAAGCTGAGTAAAATTAAGAGAACAAGAACATTTTTTTTGGGGAGGAGAGAGAAACTGTCAAATCTATTAGTGCCAATGATAAAATATTTTGGGGGCTATGCTCTGTTGTTATTTCATTTTGTTGTGTAGTGTTATAATATAATTTCTCGCTGTTTCTCGTGTTATTCGGTAAGTATAATTTTCTGCAACAATAAAGTATAAAAAATGCCTGATAATGACAAATATTTCTACGGAAAAAAAATTTCCTATAAAAATTGTCAAAAAAAACTACTCATTGTTATGTATTTTTCTTATGATATTTATTTATTTTACATCTAAACAAACTAAAATAAATATTTTCATACTAATATTTACTCTTCTCAAACTTATGATCTTGTAAGGGTTAAACATTTGCAATGGACTTATAAATAGTAATAATATATTTATATGTTATGTAATCCATTACAATATAACATACACTATTAAAATTAAATAATGGGTGTAATTTGGCATTTTTAAATTAGATTGCCAAACTATCGTTATATACCTTAAGATGTCAGATATTATTTATCAAAACCAAGCAAATTCTCATGATAACTGCAAAACTTATTTTCATTATTTAAGAATTTGATTTTAATAATTCGTATAAAAAAATTGTAATGTGAAATAATTTAATATTTTAAAAAAAAAAAAAAGCCCCCCCCTTTTTTTTTTTTTTTTTTTTTTTTAAAGAATTTCAATTTCTTTGAAGGATGATAAACATTTTTTTAATCCACACTCTTGTCGATAAGAGAAAATTGTATCCAAAGCTTGTTTTTTTTTAATGTAGAGCATTTGCAACTGAAAATTGTATCATATTGACATATGAAATGGCATTTTTTTTAAAAAAAATAGATTTTGTTAAAATAGTTAAGAATATTTATGTAATTGTTAATTAAATCATGATCAATAGAAGAAATAAATATACATAAAAGCATTCACCAGGTGAATTCTATTTTAGCATATTGCTTGATAACTCACTTAACCAAGGCGCAAAATTGCAAGGTACTTCACCATTAGCCTTAAGTCCAACATCAATGAATTATTAATCTATATTATAATTTCGTAGACAGGGCTCATTGACTCATAAAATCCATATCATATTCATTCTTGATTTAACATGTTTGGCAATGTTACTATATGTCTCTTACATTGAGACATTGGAGAAGGCTCTTAACCAGACATTGGAGGATGCAATGGCTGGAGCAGTGAACCTCAAATATTAACCATTAACCCCGACAAGATAATTCCATTTTTTTTATAGGCAGACTACTCAGAAATACCTTCAAAATCAAATATTGAATTGTCATCCTCCTAAAGTATCTAGAAATCTTCCTAGACCCTGAACTAATATTTACTAAGCACATTGAATGCACTGCAAATAAGGTTCTTTAAGGTATCATTGATAGAATAGCTTGTGTTTTGCGATTGCCTATTTCTCTTTAGTAAGACTTTTTTAATTATAGTTTTAGGTATTTATCAAAAAAATCAGATTATTTCATTTTGTGTGTACCCTTTTTTGCAGATTTGAGAATAGAGGTATTGTTGCAAATTTCTTTATTAAATATGTCAGCTAATTTGATTTGCGTAAATCCAAAAATTTTAACGTTATGGAACTTTTCCAAGGTAAAAATGAATTAAAAGGTTAACAAAAGAACTGAGAAAATTTAATGGAAGAAGTTTTTTCATAGGTATGCATGTTTAAATATAGATTTATTCATAGATATGCTATGCTGTTGTGAATAATATATTAATGTATTGGTAATGTTAAAGAGTTTGGAATACAGTTGGGACCCCACCCTTGGTGCCGAAAATTTAGTTAGTGATAAATCATGAAATGTGGTAGCTCTTAATTTTGTCATCAAACATGGCAGATGGTTATTAAAAAAAGGCATAACTAAAATTTCCTTCATCTTAGCTAGTAGAGTGAAATGGACTTGCAGGAAATTCTAATCAGGTTTTTTGTCCAATTACAAAGTTGTCCATTATACTATCTTATGATGCCATTTTGAAACTCTTGCAGGTAAAATTGAAATCACTCAACCACTTTTTCACTGATGCATATGAATGACATCACAGAGTGAAAGGAGAAACATAAGTTATTGTTTTTTCAAAAGAGAGATATATGTTTGATTTATGTGTGTAAATAATAGCTATGTATAATATTGTTACGAACCTGAGTTTATGCTTCCCTGCAATGCCTCTCTTATAACAAAAAAGATAGATTTACAGAGATGTCACCAGTCCACAAAAGAGAATTTAAGCAATTGACCCCTTCACCTTGGCGACAAATAGAAAGTTCTAGAAGCCTCTGGAAGCTAAGCAAAAAATCAAACAGGAAGAACTTTCTGTAAATTTTCCTTTGTGACATCATGCCTGGCCGGAAAGGTATACATATGCCAAGAGTTACAGTCTAGGAGTGAGCCTGAGGAATCAGTCTGTATACGGAATCGGTTTTGTAGACTGATTGAGGAATTACATCTAGTGAATTTGCTGGAGATTCAGCCTGAATTTAGCAAAACTGTTACAGAGAGTCAGTTTTTGGAGACTCTGTTCATTAGATCGATCAATGGAATGCTGTTGGCACTTGAAGTAAAGTGTGCTGGATGAATTTGTGAAGAAGCGACATGTATCTGCTGGGAAGTGTTGGATCCTGCCATAGAAGTGCAGAATATTACTGCAATGTGTCATTGAATTGTGTAAGTGCTGTGCATCTGTTTTGTCCAAAATTTTGCTACCTGTGTGTTGTCCTGAAGAATTACGAATAAATCATCTTTTGTCATTACCCTCCTCGATAATATTGATTTTCAGTCCATGCGCATTCCCACATGAAATATATTTTCGTAACAATACTCTTCACATTGCAATATTTTGGTATAAATGAATTAGTCGTAAATGAAGTTAAGATCCAACTGATAATGGATGTGAATGGCATTGCAGAACAAAAAAAAGAATTTGCTATATTTGTTGTTGAAAGAGAGAGGGATTTCTTTTCATGAGTGATGTTCATTGAGTAGCGAGAATTTGGGTTGGATGGGGGGTATGAATGAGTTTGTAATGAGTGAAATGAAGATTCGGTTGTGGTTGAACAGCAAATGAAAGAGGAAAATTACATGTTTTTCCATTAGGTTCTTAGTTTAAGTTGCTTATATTTTACTGAAAGGCTGAAGAAGTGTCTGAAAACATTAACATCATTGATTTTTTCTATTTCAATCGTCTAAACCAATATCATGCTCCTTGATGAATATCACACTTAAAAAAAATATCTCTTTCTACAGAACGTATAACAAATACGCTTTTTATGTTTTGCAATGCCATTCACATCCATTGTCAACTGGATCTTCATTTCACTCTACTGATTAATTAATACAATTTTCACTTGTATTAATTTATCAGTTAGTCCTTAAAGCAGTGATGAAGGTAATTTTTTAGGGTTGCCATTATAACAATAATCTGCAATGTTTCATGAGAAAATAAAGTACCATATTTGGTGATTTAATGCCTAGTAAATTCTCATTACCTAAAGTGGAGGCTCAAGCTGTTGAAGTGCAATTGAGTCCCCACCTTTGTTGTTCTTAATAAATGCAGTGAAATTCGCATTTGTCATTAAGATTTCTAAAGTATAGCATAGGCCTTTCAAATGTGTACAATTTTAGAGGGTAAGTAATTTTATTATCTGTTAACTCTACCTTTGGATCTATTATAGTTGAGCAATATTTTTTCTTTCTTAAAGCTATTATTTGAATGAAATGTGGATTGTTTCTAGCAATGATTTTTCTGTTGTATAACAAGCTAAAAACATTTGTCACTGACATTTCTGCAATAGAATATTTCTTCTTGGATTTTACCTAGTATTCTCATTTTCAAAGAAGGAATTCAAAAAAAAAAGTTCGTTTTGTTTAAAGTTAAATGTTGGCTCTAGCATCTTTTTTTGCATCCCTGTTCACTGATAGATAAAAAAAAAAAAAAAAAAAAAAAACTCAAGTAGAAATCATTTGTCTTTTGATTGGATGATTAGTTATGCTATTGAATAATGTTCCTGTGAAATAAAATCATTAATTTGTATTTACCAGATGCAAAAGTAAACATTTCATTTAAAGCAAATTTTCATAAAGAATAACTATGACAATATTATTGATGCATTTAGCATGATTTATAACTTAAATTCATATGGCTATATACATATGCATTTAAGTTATAAATTATACCAGATAGAAATTTAATATCAGTTTAATGCTCCCATGCTGATTTTAAGAAAATAAAAATGCTTATGATTCTATTATAAGGATAGCTACAGATCTTTTTAGCAAAATATTATCTTGTTTAAAATAGTATGTAGAATGGACATTATTAGTAATTTTGATTTCCATAATGTATGTAAAAAGTAATTATTAAATGAAGATTGGGTAAACGATAAAAAGAAATAAGTTATAATATGTTATTGAATACATTTATTGATCATGGTATTATTTTGCTTCCTGGTTCTCTGGTCAGAAAATTCATTATATGGTGCATCACTTTTTTTTATGCATTTTGAATTTTGCCAGATTTATACCTATTCCAATTGATAACCCACAATAAAACAGATGTGTATTAGAAATATTTGAAGAATAAGTGTATTAGATGGTCTTTCCTTCTGTGGGGATGTTTATGTTATAATTTCATCACAGTTGTGAAGGGCTTTCTGAAGCATTAAAACAGAAATAAGTCAAGGATCTATTTATTACAGGTAAGTATTTTAATAATTTGTATATGCATATTGGATGAGACTGTGTGATACTTGCTATTAATGCAAATGAAATGAACTTTTTAATTTTTTGGTTTCATATGTTGGTTTTTAAAACAGGTTATGGGGATTATTAATAATTGTATAAATTGTAAAATTAAAATACATGTAAAAAATATCAAACCTACTGGTGGAATCCGCATCTTTCCGATTTGAAAACAGTTATGATTCATTAATTCACTATATCTCCTGGGAGATATGGCAAGTAGTGGCAAAAACAAACATATTATGTGTTAACTCTTTTCATTGAATATGTTTACCAATGAAAATCTTATTTTCCCATTTCTGTGATAAAGAAAGTTTAGATATATGTTTTATTTTATTTACTTATTTTTCCATACTTATCTAATTCCATCTGTGTCCAAACCAAAAGATTAGTGCTAAGGATATTTTTGCTAAATTTTCTAATTGCTTTTTTTTTTTTTTTAATTTCAAACCAATGCTAAATTTTTTTTAATTGTTATAATATGTTATGATTAATTGTTTATTTTTTGTCACAATGGACTCACTGTGGCTTTGCAATCTTAATAAAACGTCCTCTCCCACACTATAAAATTTCAACATCTACACTACACGGTGTAGAAGCAACTATCGTTTCTCTCCCCCCCCCTCCCCCCAATTATCATTATCTCAATGTATATCCCACCGTCTGTTAGAGCCATACATGTACCCACTGATATTAAAACTGTTCTAAATTCGGAGTCTATTTCACTTATTTGAGGAGCTTTAAATTATAAGCATACACAGGCTGGGATGTTCATGTAATACTTCCAGAGGTAAAATACTAAGATATTTTGCCGACCAAAACGGCATAGAAATCCTAGCCCAGCCAACACCAACACGCTACGGCCATTTTTCCACCTTGACCATAAACATCAACCTTACCACGAATTTTCATTGGCCCAATCAGATTTCATCTCTGCTTGAACTAAACAGTGATCACAATCAAGTTCTAATTCACTTCATAAAGCCAAATAAATTTAAAATTCCACCAACAAAAGTTACTACAAACTGGGAGTTATTTAGAAAAACACCCTAGGAAAAACATTAACAACAGTCTCACTCCCTAAACCTCACAGCGGAGAGGATATTGAAAAGCAAGTTGCCGAATTCACTCACAATATATTAAGAACACGTGAAACATCATCCGAACCAATTAAAACAAATATACAATCTTTTACATTTCTCTTTATATAGCTGTCGGTAGGGAACTCAGATAGCTATTTAAAGAGAAAAATAAAGCGAGGAAAACCTGACAATTTACTCAATACTCTACTGATAAACAAAAATTGAACAGAATACAGAATGAAATTCGACATAAAGTGCACTTACACAGAAACAAAGATTGGGAAGAAACCCTCGAAAACCTAGACGTTGAAGTGATTCCCAATGGAGAATGACTAAAACGCTTAGGAAAAAGAGATCCCAGTATCTGCCCTAAAAGGTCTATCTAGTATCACACTGAGGAACAGAGACAAAGAAGAAATACTAACTGACTTACTCCAGAGTCAGATTAAATTAAATGATACTCAAACGCCAACACACGATAGAACAGTAACATATGTCTTTCACGGTTACATAGCCAACGATAATAACTTTGAAAATTCTCCACCTCCACCCCTAGCCTCTGAAATATTGCAGTTTTTATTAAAAAAAAAAAAAAAAATTACAATTAAAAAAACACTAGGTGGAGAATAAATAATCAAAAAATGATCAACCTCTCCTGTATCTTCTACATAAGAAATAGTAATCTCAGAAGTCATGATTGAACTCGTCACTTCCCGAATGCCTGAAAACAGCCGCAGTCATACCGATACTAAAGCCTCTCAAAGATCCAACCTGGTCACAATACTACCAACCAATATCTCTACTACCAATTCTCAGCAAAATTGCTGAGAAAATTATACTAAATAAACTAGACCAATATCTCCATAGACACAATATGATTATTCATGAGCAACATGGTTTCGTGCCAAACTTATCCACATCACACCAACTCATCCAAGAAGTGGAGTACATCGAAAAGTGTCCTCCTTTTCGACATTTTAAAACTAATTTGATAATCTCTGTATACAGAGATGCCGTGCCAAACTGTTACACAATTGTTGAATACAAAAAACTTTTAGGATATTCAAAAGTTATATGGCTCGCTCTAATACCTGATAACACAAGGATCAATACGTCCCGAGACTAACATTGAAAACAACATTTTTTTTGCAAAATTTTTTTTTATTCATCAACATAACACCTTTTGTTAATCACCTTTTAGGGTGATACAATCGTTCCAACGCTTTTCCAAATCTTTTTTTTTTTTTTCCGCAAGAAATTTTTTTTTGTTGCGAGTAAATAGCGATAAACAGCTTTCTGAATCATCGACTCGTTGCTGTTTTTGTTCCATCGAAAGCAATCGCGGCACCCACTTGGAAAAAACCTTTTTCATGCTCAATTTTTCATGAAGGATAGTAAATACACTTCCATATGATATCTGTGTCATCTCAGCAATCTCACGGAGCTTCACTTTACGATCTTTCATTATAATTTTTGTCACTTCACTCACATTTTCCGGTGTAACGGCTTCCACAGGTCTACCCGAGCGTTCCGCGTCATTTGTGTCGGTACGACCACGTTTAAACTCGGCAAACCACCGACAAATCGTTGCTTTTGATGGACAAGAGTCCGGGTAACATTTTTCAATCCATTGTTTCGCGTGCACGGTGTTTTTACCCATTAAAAAACAATGTTTTATCAGAACACGAGAAACTCGGTTTTTTCCATTTTTTAAACAAACTACAAAACGACTTTACTCCAACCTCGATAACTCAGCTGTTTCTGGTCCGATCGACTTAAAATTTTGACACGTTTCAAGCAAAGGTTCGTACTCTAGAAAGACCTGGTTACTGGTTTACTACGAGCGCCATCTCTGGGTTAGTCTCGGGAGTTATTGATTGATGTGTTATAGAGCGTATTTTACATTTATTTGAGCCTCTCCGTTCATTTTTTAAAGCTTTGAAAAATATTCAAAAATACTTGAATTATTTTTTCAATTATAAATTATCGAAGATATTAATATATTTTGTACATAATCAGGCATCTATTTTCCATAAAACGATTCAAAAGATTGAAAGTGAACATATTTCTGCTATAGAAGTTAGTCTTATTTTGAACGATTTTATCCATAAATATAAATCACAATTTGAAGAAAAATTTATTCCCTTAATAATAAAATGAAAATTGTCAAACCTAGAGGAATCAAATCCGAGCATAACGGGAAAGTGCACCAATGAATTGCAGAATTTTTACCAAACCTGTTTCCAATACGTCTAAGAATAGTCTGAAACAAAAACATCACAGTAAATAACAATTTTCAATGATATTTTTGACTTGATTGCGAGTAAATTGAGCAGATATTGAAAACTGTATTCAGTTTTTATCGAAAGAAATACTTGATATTAAAATCGATGGCCATTGTCTGAAGAAATTAGAAGACTGAATGTATATTTAAATTCTGATAAATTAAAACAATGCGAAAATCAATATGTTGAAATTGATAAAAGATGGGTGGAAATATTTAACCATTCAAAAATAAACAAATTCCTTTAGATAATTTAATTATTCTTGTTGAATTTATGTTGTGTTACCCTGGAACTACTGCAGCAGTTGAAAGAGTTTTTTTTCCCATCGGTAATGATTTTTGGACAAGTGAGAAATCTAGATTGAAGGTTGATACACTAGCTGCAGCACTTACCGTAAAATTTAATATGAAGGATATTTCTTGCTCCGAAATTTCCAATATATTATTAGAAAAATATATATTGACAAAAAATGCTCATTTAATGGAAAAATACTCGTTTAATAAAATAATTAAAAATAATGTAAGCATAATTAGTGTATTTTTGTTTGAATTAATAAAATGTTTGATTTATTTACGCAGTACTTTTTTCTTTAATTTTTCGTCCTCCTTTTCATTGCAAAAATAATTGGTCACCTTAAAAATAATGTACTCTTGTACATGAAAACTTGACAATATTCCTATCGTGTTCAGTATGATGTAATCTAAGAATTATTATCGTAGATCTATGAATTTCGCGTATCTTTTCTCTCAAACTAATTCTTGATGATGCGAATGATTAGTTATTATTTGATTCGAGGAACTCTCAAGTATCCCTACCTAAACTGAACTTTTTAGTCGAGCAAGTGTGCAAAACACTTAAATATACTTGCAATATTAAGCATCGAAAAAGAAATTTCAAAAAATTATTGTTCCTTCCGCTGTCTCTTTTTGTATTAAACAAAAGAGGTTTATTGTAATGCCACAAGGTGGCGCTCTTCTCCTTTGGAATGTGAGATAATACTTAGTTTTTAATATTCGACTGGGTAACGAAATAGCATATAGTTTCTAGGTCCAATTAGTTTGGAATTAGTAATTTTTTTTATTGAAATGACCCGATATAGTTGGTTGAGTGAAATTTAATAATTTATAGAAGTAAGATTAATTTTTCTGAAGTAATGAATGTAATAGCAAAAACAAAATCACGCATTTAAATAAACTTATATTAGTATTATATGCTCATGTTTGTAATTTTTTTTTTTTTTTTACTTTACAAGAAATTTGGAGCCCCAAATGGTTTCCTACACCCGGGCCCCTTTATGGAGAAGATCGACTCTATTCAAACTCACTTCCCCTATTTAATTAAATTAATCAACTCATATCTTACAAATAGTAATTTTTCGGTCACGTTTAACTGGTCCTACTCTAAATCCTGATTAATTAAAGCAATCATCCCGCAATGCGGAATAATTTCTCCGACCTTAAAAATTTACTCGTGAACAACTGCACCTTACATCACAACACTATTTTTTGCATGCTCGCAGATAATATAGTCATACTACCTAGAAGCGATAGCCCAATCTCAACATGAAAATTAGCACTCAGCTTGGAAAATTTTCTTGAATGTTTCCAAGACCGATGCCATCTTCTTTTTCAGAAATCACAGAAAAATTGAACTAGATATTTATCTAGAGAACAAACAACTTCCCTGGTCCTGTAGCACCAAGTATCTTGATGTAACGTTCGATAAAAAGCTCAATTTCAAACAACATATTATGCTTATTAAAAGCACCATAGAAATGTTGTTCATGATATTTATCCTCTTATTGCGCACCGGTCTACATTAAGTAGGCTTAACAAAATACTTATCTGTATTCGAGATAATAAGATCCATCTTGACCTACGCTTGTCCAGTCTGGTCTAGCATAAACGTAACAATGGACTTCCTTGAAAAATCCCAAACAGTCATGCTACACACTATACTAAAAGCAAGTTGGTATGTGAGAAATATAGACATTAGAAAATCCGTTATCTATCCATCCCGCAAAAGCTTCATAAAAAGACTTTCTGTTAAATTCTTTAATAGAATAGACACCTCAACAAATAGGACAATCTTAAGAAGTGACCCTGTTGCCATTCCTACCTCCCCTCTCTTGAACTAATTTGCTGGCTATTGCTGTACACCAGAAATTTTTATCCAACCATTAGAACCCTTTTTACCTTTCCCTTTCTTCTCCTTCCGCTTTAAATAATATAAAATCTATTGAAATTTTACAATAATAAAAAAAATTCTAAAAAATAATATAAAATAACACTCTCCTCTTGCTGAGGATTAGACATCTACGCTACGTAGAGTTTATCCAAGGCATTGAGGCAAATGACATAAAAATGATGTAATCTTATCTTACGATAAGATTAGTAAATAGAAGTTTTAAAATCTCTTAAGAAACCTCATCATCATTGTAAATAATTCATTCACTTTCCTATCTCTTTCCTCTCCCTTTCCTTTCATTCATATTTTTTTAAATTCACATGGACATTAAAGCACATTTTTAATATGTTTGTTTAATTCTTAAAAAATCCCAAGACTTCATTATCAAACTGAGTAAAGATTCTACCGTACTGACACTCGCTACTATTTCATTATTGTTGAAGGAAGTGAAAAATATACCCAAATTAGAAATATTCCCTTCTACACAGACCACAAGAAATTCTTCTCGATTTATCCTAATTTCTTTAATTAAAAACAATTATCCAATCTTACCCTTCCGAAATCCTTAGCACCACACCATCGACAGGAGTCATGCCTATGGACCAATCAGAAAACTCTCTCTTGAGTCTACCGAGTAGAAAAACTTCAGACTTCCTTACCTACCAGATTGGACAATCGTGAACAGGACCCTTACCTCCCCTTCTCTACCACACACAGATTCCTGCATCAATGGTCTTTTTTATTCAGACAATATTTAAACTACTAAATGAAATCAAACTAAGACTACTGAAACGGAAAACCTCTGTTACGACCCGCGTGTGCAGATGGCGCTAGTAATCATCTTTTTGTTTACAATTTGTATCAATATTCTTGTTGACTTTAGCCATGGAGCACGACGTACTAACCGTCGCTCATAAAATAATCATTTTAGTATACTGTGTACAGCTCTTTGTTTAATAGACAAGTTTCAAATATAACTCAAAATCTATCTGTACACCGTTCAATACATTTGTAGTCGTACGAGCCCTCAAACCGAAATTGATAATATGGCTCCAAAAGAACTATCAGAGTTCACCGTGTTGAGCAGAGGAAAAGCATATTTGCTCTGTTTAATTACTTGATTTAAAAAATCTTAAGAAAGTGCGGATTCACACACACACCAATAAATCTTGTGGAATTAAAAAATAAACTAGCATCGCTTTCCCAGGTAAAAGCGAAAATCGATGTTATACGAGACGAAATTTACAGTATTTTTTCGAATGAAGAACTTTCCAATTTCGAAAACAGTTTGGATAAAATAGAGAAAGGCGCAGATAATTTAGAGGTGAGTCTCAATACTTCACTTGAATCTTCTAATTTGAATACCTCTAGATAATCTATAAACAACGATTTTGCTGATTGTAACGTAAAACTGCCATCTATTAATTTACCTGAATTTTCGGGACAGTATGTTGATTGGTTACAATTTAAATTTCAGTTTGTAACACTAATTGATGATAACACTTGTTTATCAAATTCTCAAAAATTGTATTATTTACAATCAGCCCTCAAAGGCAATGCAAAACAGTTGCAAACAGTAAATGATTCATACGCATTTTTATTCGACACCTTAAAGACTCGTGTGGTAACCAGGAATGGCAGAATAGTCCCACTGTAGCTCATGCATGTCGTAAAAGGCGACTAAAATGGGTACCCAGCGTCTGGGGGTATAGCCGGGCACCCTTCCCCTAGGGATTACATCAGGGGACTTCAGGGACTTGCCTTCCTTGGTAAGTACGGGCATCATAACCCCAAGGCACCCTAGTGATCTTTTTCTTTCCCATGGGTTTTACTGTCTTTGGTAAACACGGGTGACGCACTCCCGGGATACCTTAGCGATCCTTCTCTATTTTCGACCCTCCTTCTTGTCAACCACTTCTTATCTTTTTTCAACTTCATGTCTAGACCACAATTTAATCTTGTTTTGGCGCAGCATAGCCATATGTGGCTCTTGCGCCAATAAACTTTACATTCACTCACTCACTCACTCACTCGACACCTTAAAACGAAGATATGAAAACAAAAGATTTATCGTAAATAGTCACATTGCTGAACTGTTGAGTCCCAACAAAATAAAGTTTGAATCTGCATTTCAACGTAGAAATTTAATTGACTCCATTCAGAGTCATCTTAGAACTTTATAACAATTAGAATTAGAACCTAACGCGTTGTGTGAATCAATGCTAATTTTTGTAATCACCGAACGTCTAGACGATGAATCTTGTAAACAATTTGAAATGGAATTGCATTCCAATGATTGGACCTAAATGGGATAAATTTTTAGATTTTTTAATTAAAAGAAGCCAAGCTTCAGAAAATGTGCAAAGAAATTCCTCGTTGAAACCAAAGAACGAAACTCCTCTCAAATTCAAAACGTTTGTTGTAAAAAGTGATAAAAAAAATTGCCCTCTATTGTTTATCAGAACCACACCCAGTTTTTAAATGTAAAAAATATCATGATATGTCTATTCAAGATAGGAACAATCGAGTGAGATCTCTTAATCTGTGTTTTAATTGTCTCGGTCATCACCTTATTAAGAACTGTTTAAAACTAAACAAAAAATGTAAGTGGTGCAATGCAAACCATAATTCACTTCTTTGCAGCGCAGGTATATCCCGACTAGAATCAAACCAAAACAGCAAGAACTTTCCCGTTCCCATCCAGCAGAGCCTATCTAGGATTATTTATGATCCGAACCCTATCACGATGCCCACAAACAATTTTCATCACAAGTAACATATATTTCAAACACAAAGTGTCTGTACAACACAATTCAGGACAAATCAGTTTTGCTTCCCTCCCCCAAGGTCAAAGTTCAAAGCGAGGGAGGCAGTTTGCTTCAGTTGAATGTGATTTTAGACAGGCAGTCAACAGTGCCTATGTAGCTTCAAAGCCGCGGATTCTCTAGGATTGAAGAAAACAAAATATAAACGCAAAAATATTGTGGCTGCTAACGGTGCTTGTGTTGCAAAAAGAAAGAATGATAACTGAGATTTCGAAAGAAAGTGGGCCATTTAAAAGAAAACTTAACTTTCTCTTAGTACCTGAAATAACAGGATGTGCTCCTGCTAAACCGTTTGATAAAACAAGGATAAATTTGCCTAAAAATGTAATTTATACAGAAGCGGAATTTAATATTTCCAGACGTTTTGACATTCTTCTCGGAGAGGAAATATTTTATGAATTATTAAAAAGTAAACAAATAAAATTACATGATATTTCAATAATATTTCAGGACTCTATGTTAGGTTACATTGCTACACGTTCCATTCAAAACGAACAATCAAACTATTATTATTACAATTTTATCCAAGATCAGGTTGATAGCAGTTTGAAAAAATTTTGGGAACTAGAATCATTAGATATTAAAGATAAATCGAACTGTGATCAGGATGACCAAGACATGCTGCATTTTAAAACTTCAGTACGTTTCAATAGTGGCCGTTATGAAGCTGTTTTTCCCTGGAAAAAGAATAAACAAGAGTTAAAAGAGAATTTTTCCGCAGCAGAAAAGCGTGCTAAATCTTGAAAAAGAAGATTCATTCGTGACCCAACTTTGTTCGCTCAATATTCCAAAATTCTGAAAGAATATGAATCACAAAGAATAATCGAAAAGGTCTTATAAACTGAAAAGCTAACTGATAGAACAGTATTCTATTTACCATACCAAGAGGTCTTTTATCAAGAAAGCATAGCTTCATTGTTTTCGATGCAAGTTCCCATGAAAATGGACAATTAGCTCTTAATGGCTGTATATGGCCAGGTGTGAATATAAATCCAAACATATTCGACTTAATAATTTCCATTCGCTTGAACACGATTGCTATTATCACTGATATAGAACATACATTGTTACAAATTTCATTGCGTGACAGGACAGAGATACAGTTAGATTTCTGTTTCCAAAATTTAGTTCAAATCAAATTGAGCCCGACAAGTTTCAAGTTAATCGATTTAAACGTATGATGTTTAGAGTGAACGTGAGTCCTTTCTTAATCTCCGCAACGATTAAGCATCATGTCGAGAGATACCGTGAACAGTATCCAGCAGCAACTGAAATACTTGTCTCTACGTTGACGATGTAATTAGTGGTGCTGATGATATTTCCCAAGCCTTAAATATATCAAAAGAATCTGATACCATCATGAAAAATGCTAGCATGAAATTACACAAATGGAATTCAAATGATTGAACCTTAATGAAAACATGGGAATACGAAGGCCTTGAGACACATCCTCGTCACTCGGAAAACAATTCTGGAGTCCAATCATCAAAAGTTTTAGGGATACCATGATATATCATCCACGACTATTTCACAATTGATGTGAAAGAACTGCTTGAATTGAATACATCTAAACCTATCACAAAAGCAATTGTACTACGATCAGCTGGTAAAATATGTGAGAAAGTTGGATTTTGGTCACCTTACACAATTAGGCTCAAATGCTTATTACAAGAACTTTGGCTAGGGAAGTTATCCCAGAATGACGAGCTACCACCAGATATTTATTCAACATGATCACAAAAGTGGTCAGAACTTCCTCCTTTGTCAGAACTAAAGATTGCACGAATGATCCTCAATTCCAGGGCAGGAAATTCTAGAAAAATCTTAATCCAAACTTCTCCGATGCTAGCCAAAGAGCATGTGGAGTTGCTACCTTCTTAAGAGTTAAGCACAAGGACAGAATCAGCATTGATCTCGTTACATCTAAGAGCCGTGCTGCGCCTTTGAAAAGGTTATCCCTGCCCAATTTGGAAATGATGGGTGCTTTACTTGCTGCACGCTTACCAAAGGAAGTTAAGAAAATAATAGATCGGAAATGTCCAACTACAATCTTTTTCTGGATGGACTCTCAGATCACTATATATTGGAACAAAGTTCCCCGCCATAAATGGAAACCCTTTGTGGAGAACAAAGTTCTCGAATCCCTCACCGATCCGAATTCGTGGTTCAATTATTCAAGCAAGGACAACTCAACAGATCTTCTTACAAGCAGAATGAGTGTCGTGGCTCTTACAACCAACTGCCAGTGGCAGAATGGACCCTTGTGTAAATTACTGGCAGGTGAGCCTATTCCTATAAGAAGCAAGTTTACTCCCTTAATGTCTTTCTTGATGAGAGTAACATTATTAGAGTAGGAGGCAGACTTGCACATTCAAATTTAAATTGAGACAGTGCTAAATTCCCGACCACTCACTCCTTTGTCATCAGATTTTGATGATTTCAAAACACTGATCCCAGCACACTTTTTAATAGGTAGATCTGTAACATCCATTGTTGAACCAAAAGTAACTAATATAAATGAGAATAGGTTGTCGAGATGGGAAAGAGCAAAAAAGTTTACTTAACACATTTATAAAGTTTGGAAGCGTGATTATACCTAAATAATTTGCAAGAACATCACAAATGGAAATTTAACAAAAATAATGTTTATATGGGAACCTTAATATTAAGAAGAGAGGAAAATCTTCCCAGTACGAAATGGAATACGAGTAGAATAACCAGAAGTATTTCCTGGCATAGACAGGGCCGTTTTTAACCTCTCCACCGCCGTAGGCACTTCAAATTGTTACGCCCCCTACTATTATTAGAGTATCCCCTCCTTCAGTTCCTACCTTGACAATTATGGTTCAGGAGGTATTTTCCCTTAATTCTCTTACTCTTTTCCCTTTCTTTGTTTTTGCTCTTAGGAGAGTCTTTCAATCATCCACCACCTATGGATCGAAAGCGTCAAGGACTGGCAACCGGTAGCCGTAAGGAAAGCATTGTTGCAAGGTTTGACTCCTCTAGTTCATTTCTTACTTTACGATATCACGAACCATCCACCCACTTTTTGTAAATTAGTAAATTAAATTGATAAAATCATTTGCAATTACAGTATACAGTATTCATTATCGTAAGATATGTTTTCAACTTGTATTTCTATTATCATCTTTATCACTACTAATTGCTTTACTATATTTTACTTTTAGACACACTTATTCTGTGCTGAGTCACTGTCATTGTACTTGTACAACAAAGGTTTTCTTCGAGCTTCGATCAATGCAAAATCATTAATGAGATCATTGCAATCAATTTCAATTGTAATATTTTGAGCGCATAACAACGTCAAACTGTTAAGTTTTTAATTTTTCATAGTAGATCTAATTTCAGCCATTACTCTCTTAAGGGCAGAAAAGCTTCTCTCTGCTGCACAGTTTGTCACAAGAAGAGTCAAGTAAATTCTCATTGCGACTTCTAAATTTGGAATGGTACTTTCCAACTTGTTTTTCTTGATGTAGGAAGAGATTCCTCTTGTTATTTTTTCCACCTTCATATACATTTTGAAATCTTGACACTCTTGCACAAACTATATTTAAGTTATGTCTTTGGTGATGCTTTGAGCCAAGTATTTCGCCCGTTTTGTCACATCTTCTTCCTCTTTTTCATGAAGATTTCTGAATACCTGGAATATTGAGTTAAGAACTTCGTAACAATCCCTTCTTTTATTTAATTGTGTTACAAGTTTGTCAATAATTGGTAAGAAAACTCTAAAGTGGTCCCTTTTCTTAACATAAAAGTCAACACGTTTGCCCTATGGTCATCTAATCTCTCATGCCGCGAAGCAAGCGCGAAAGAGTTCTTCTTATCGTTACAGCCAAGGCAATAGAAACAAAATACTTGGCCTTTCGATTCTGAATAGAGAAGTCAGTTTCTCTTGTACTTTTCTCCACTCTGTAGCTCACAAAAAAAATTAATTTTGATGAAAGTTTGTGTTTAGTTTTGACGCCTTCATAACAATATTCAGAATTAGAAAATTCTGCTTCTTGATTTAAATTTGAGTTCAGTATTTTGGATACCTGTACATTGTCTTTTACATTCCATGTACCCGGGTCCTCCAGCACGAAGCTACTCTCAAGAAGAGTGTTAAGTGTTGTAGCCTTAGTAGTGTCAGAGTCGGTGACAGACTGAGTCTAATACGTTGATGGTTGTCCTTGATTATTGTTTTCATTCCGGGTTTCACTCCCACCTGATGAAGAAGTTTGAGAATGTGAGGGTTCAGTTTCAGTAGACTTATGATTTGAAACAAAAAACTTCTTAGGCACTTCTAAGCCTCTTTTATCTTAAGACTTTTTTTAAGTTCTTTTTTTTTTTTTTTTTTTTGTTTTCTGCTGCTTTTTTTTCGGAACTCTGATTCACTGTTGTTTTTTTTCTTCTTAAGACTAATTTTGTTTTAGAAATATACTGTAATGTCCGTTATTATAATTGAAAAATTAAAAATAAAGTTTCAGAAAACTAAAATTCGTTTACCGTGTGAGTCAGCAAAACAATGAAATCCAATTTATTTTTAGTATTATTATTTACGATTGATGGTAAAAACACACTTACAAAACTGTTCACACACACTCATTTCAAATACAGTACGCTTTAGATTGTAAAAAACCTATTCACAAAACACACTTACAAAACTATTCGCACGCACTCAATCCAAATACAGTACGCTTTAGAGTGTAAAAAAAATCTATTCACAAAACTGTTCACTCACGCCTAATTCAAATATAGTACGACAGTACGCTTTAGATAAGAAAAAACTACTCACAAAACTGACACGCACTAAATCGAAATAAATACAATTTAAGTGAAAACTACTCACAAAACAGTTCACACACACTTAATCCAAATACATCGTATGGCAGTTGGTTTTAGAAAACTCTGCAACTAACACGACAGTGAGTGTCGAGGAGAAGGAGTGGGCGATGACTTGACTCATTCACTTAGCTAAGAGTTTTCTAACGGGGAGGGGGATGGAGAGAAGAGAATACAGTGGGAAACCGGTGTACTGTATAAGTGTATTATCTCTGTGCCCGCAAATAATACCGTTGACTCATCATCAGTTAGGCGCACTGTAGAGCCGATTCTTTCGCTCTTCTTACACAAACATAACTCATACAAGACTGGCTAGGCGGTGATATGTTCTCTGTCATTTTAATTTGTTTTTCTTTTTGCGCCCCAGGCATGTGGTGGCCTTGGACACAGATAATAAGGTCCGAGTTGTGAACCTGCGTGTGCCAAACGGAAACATACTGAAGAGAACAGTTAGAAACCTTTACATGTTACCTGTATGAATAATTAGTAATTAGTAATTATTGTTCGTGTATAATTCAATTTTAATTATATTTAAGTATTGTAAAATGTATTATGTATTCGTATTGAAATTTCATTTCAATAACGGGGACTGTTACGACCAGCATGTGCAGATGGTGCTAGTAGTCATCTTTTTACTTACAATGTGTTTCATTATTCCTGTAGACGTTAGTCGTGGAACATGCCGTACCAACGGTATCTCAAAAAATAATCATTTTAATATACAGATCATAGATCTTTGTTTGAATAGACAAGTTTTAATTAATTCAAAGTCTCTATTTATACATCGTTCAACCCCGTTTTCTCAACAATTACTTATAAAACTGCCAATACAAATAATCAGGGAAACAATATACAAATAAATACGATTAAAAAAAAATCTGATTCTTTTTTTTTTTTTTTTTTTTTTGCAAAGTTCAAACTTAAGGCTTCGGCCTTTAAAAAGTATTCTTTATTTAAAAAAATTTCATATCCCTCTTTAAATTCTGAATACTCCAAGTATTTATAATAATGAACTCCCATCTTAAGACTTTTAATTCATTCCTGAGCAAGCGCAGAACCATGGTTCAGTTTCACAATAAAAACTATGTTCCAGTCAGGCTTTCGTTAAGTTTTATTAACGTCACACTAGGAGCAACACGGGCTATTGGTGACGGACCTCGCAATTTTCAACTTCGGTCAAGTGACGAAGATGATGCCTGAGCTGGTACCACTCTTTCCTAACTTCCACACCAAGCCAGTGAAGACTTTAGGCCCCAACAGATTTAACGAGCATCAACACCAGCTACTTGGTGAGTTTTTAGTGGCATCAAGGCTCGAACCTACTGCTCGATGAAAACCATCGGCCACGAGTCCGCTGCGATATCCACTAGGCTACCGCGGTCTTGTCAGGTTGTTCTCTCTCCTCCTTGAGAGCAGCGTTAGTTGCCCCACATCTTTCATAAATCAACCAATCATTGATGCGAGCAATCACTCAGTGCTGCAGTCGCGCTTTTCCGGTGTGTTGTTTACATCATTGCTCCATCCTGTAGAAATAAATAAAACACTTTACTATTATGGATTCATCAACAGATTTTTTGGAAATTTGTCGCATCGAACCTTCTTATCTTAGTGTTACGGAGCGTTATTTTAAAACAAGAATTATCCCAGCTTATGATGAATGTGTATTGACACATTCCAATAGGTTATGTTTAATAACTTTGGCGCCTACCCATCCTATTCTCAAAGAAAACATTGATGTCGTTTCAGTAAATTTCGGACCTGTAGGTCAAATTAATCGATTGTCTAATAAAGTATCTGGAAAATTTAAAAGAGGAGGACAAAGATTAAATGAAAAATCTGTGTTATGTTCTGTGAAATGTAGTAACGATTGTGAATATACAATTTATAGTTGTATTTCTGGGTCTCTGGTGGAAGTAAATGAAAGACTACTTGATAATCCTAAACTTCTTAAAGAAAAACCCTGGTCCGAAGGTTTTATAGGTATTATATTACCTCCTTTCAACTCTTCACGTAAGAATTGCACGGTGGACATGTCTTAAAACAATATCATCGTAATTATAATTTGTATCAGAAATTGCTTAGCAATTTTTTTAAGGTTTTGAAACATGACTCAGTATGACTATATTTTTTTATTTGCTGTTAATTTGTGATTCAGTGAATGATTGTTTTTAAATTGGTTAATATTTATATAAGGGTTGTGTTTTGGGTTTATGGAATATCTAATTATTCTGTATCAAACATGGTTATAACTTCACCTTGTGACTGAAATAGTTATGTAATGATATTGTTGCAAAAAGATAGTTGTCTTGTTATAGTAGTGATATTTTTTTAAGGAAAGAATGATTAATACTTTTATAATGCATGCAAATATCAATCCTTGTAATTCATTGTTGAATTAAATTGTCCCTGATGAAATTATGTTAATAAAAGATATTGATTTTGACCAATTTGAATTTATATGTCTGTTGCTTCAGATGTTAAATAAAAAGAGAATTTTTGTGTATTTGCTGTGTATTCTACAATAAGTTGAATTAAATCTGTTTCATATTTCCCCCTTTTTCTTGATATTATTTTGGATTTTATTGAATATTTCTGACATTCTTCTAACATTGCTGCAGTTATATTGGGGTTGGCCATTTCCAACTCCAACTAGATTTACCACTTATGGATTTGATGCTAAGTACCAATATTTTAACTATATTTATAATAAGTAACTTTGTTGTTTCAAAATTTTATTTATACAGTTGGACTCAGTTAAAAAGTGAATGAACATGCATATCACACAGTTTTACTTTGGCTCTTTCTGTAAGTAATCCCTTGTGATATCACTCCTAGACATTGTGGCATCACAATTCTTTTCTTTTTATAAAATTCTGGTTATTCTTTTGTTTGAATAACTTGCTTATTGTAAAGTAGCATACATGATCATGAATTTATTTTCTTGAACTAACCAATTACTCTGTAATTTAATGCAAATATCAGTTATGCATAGCAACATAATGTTGGAACTCATATCATAGCTCTATTTGTATTAATATTATAACTCGCTGTTCACTTAACCCTTTAAGCAGTTTGCCCATACAGTGTACTTGCTACCCGAAATTGGCCTTTTCTGGTTTGCCCGTACGGCGTACGGGCATCGATATTTTCGCCTTTCCTTTTCTGGTTTGCCGCATTTTTCATTATTTCAAGAGACTATTTAGTATTATTATTTTTCAACAGATGGCGTGGCTTGTCCATGTAAATGAAATGATTTTCATCCGGGTTTTCTATGTAGCGGGAACTTTACTTTGAAATTTTTGTTCTACTGTATGCCGTGCTTGTGATTCTAATGGAAATTATGGATGGAATAGACGACGAAAATACTTTGTTGTTAGATGATGAACTACATTCTGATACAGATATTTCTTCTAATTATTTGGATTATTCCTCAGATGACTCGTGCAGTGAGCTCGGCTCTGATGAAGATTTGAGTTCTTTTTTCTCTTCCCCTCTTGGAATTATATTATTTTATAAAAAATGGAGGGAGAATCCACCAATCAAATTATTTATTTAATTTTCCCTCTCACTTGGAGGGAAAATATATTCTTATGATATTTTGAATATCATAGTATGGTACTTAATTATATGCAATAAAAAATATGCCTTTTTTGGAAGCATTTCTGGTAAAATAATTGACCGCTTAAAGGGTTAACCTGCGGTTTGGTAATCATGACTAACTACATTCTAATGAGGTCAGAATATTTTAGTATATTACACAAATTACATTAATATAAATTTTAATATGAGTTCATAGTTAAATTCATGTTGTACAATCACAAACATTGCTATCAATAGGCCTTTATGAAAAATTAAAGAATGAAGTACTTGTTCATTTGACTTCTTCTTCTTCTAATTAGGACATAAATTCTATGTAATCTGTAGTTCATTATGGAGCAGTAGTGAACCATTAATTAAAACAAATAGCTTGTGAACCTTATTGTTTTGAAAATATTTTTTATTATAAATTAAAAACAATTGGGGAAACATAGTAGCTATAATCTAAAAAAAAGAGACAAATTTGCCATTGACCTTTGTTGTTAGTAACTTTGGTTATGAAAATCAAAGGAAGGTCATTTAACCAGATGTCTTTTTACAACGTTTTTCTGAATTTCACTTGGTGTGTGTGTCATCAAATTTTCGATCGTTAATTTAACCAACTTCCCATCAAGCTAGAGCTTTGAAATTTTGGGAATCGTTCGTACTGGCCTAACAATGCAATATTTAGACGTTTGGGACAAGTTTTAACTAATATTTCAATAATTTTAATAAGTCAAAATATTCTTTCCTCTCGGCGCTTTTAGGATTGAGGAAAAAATTTCTTCCCCCCTCTGGGAGCACCGGGCACTCCCCACGCCGCATGAGGTATCCTAAAACCTTTGTACTCACAAAGGGGAGATACTATCTCCCTTTTACTATCTCTGAGATAGTAAGGGTTGCTGACTTTTAGTCAGTAATCATTCGCAAGAAAGAAAGTTTCCAATATTTGGCGCCGTGTCTTATCACAATAATTTTTTCTGAATTCTGGTTCCCATTCTTTTTTTAATAGAATGACTTACAAACTTTCAAATGCATGTTTTGATTTTATGAGTATTATGAATTTTTTAAAACTCTCACAAATGTCTCTTTTTAAGTGAATTTTAAAGTTAAAAGTAACTAACAGTTTTAACTAATATTTCAATAATTTTCTCTAATAAACTTTGCCACCATATAAAAATGTTGGTTTTGATATCGAATTTTTTTTCCTTCTAAATAAAGGTGGTTTTTTTTTTTTATATATATACTTGCAAGTTTTCCAGGATCAGATGACTTTGGCATTTTCTTTATTACCAAAAAATTATTCATGCATATTATTTTTCATAAAGTTATATTTTGCAATTATGAGTAAAGAATTAATCCCATCTCTAATAATATTTTCAGTGTGTTTGTATGTATTAAAGGTTAGTAGTATGAGAAATTTTCCTGAAGAATTAAATTCTATTCTATATTTACATCTATTTTGCATAGCTGTAATTTTTCTATTACACTTTTTTTTTTCTATAATAATCCAATAAAATGTTGAAAGTTTTCTTATTTAGAATTAAAATAATTGCCAAAATTTTAATGTTTAATGAAACCATCACAATATAAAGTTTATTGTAAATAAAAACAAAATTGAGCAAATATATTTTATTAAAAATTTAAAAGCATTAAAAAGTTATATATACTCTGTTAGTGAGCTGGAAATAATTGTAATGGTTTGAAAAATTGTGTTGTTTATACTAAAATAGATGTATATGAATATATCATTAGTACAACAGTACAATCTTGCACAAAGAGTTTTGGTTATTAATTAATAATGATTGAGATTTCCATTATTTTATTACCTAGTTCTTAATCCTATAATTGACAAAGTGATCATTTTAAGGGGACCAGGTAAATGAAATTTAACCAAGCATTCAATTTTTACCTTTTTGTATCATTAAATAGTTTAAACTTTTATCTTTTCGATGATATATCACACTTATTCATCAAAAAGAAAGAAAAGAAGTATTGGAAATTTTCATTTTTTTTTTCTTGGAGTGCTTAACAGATTCTTCACTTTTTAAAGAACTAACAGATGTAAGCAAACTCCCTCATGGTGTGGCACTCTATTTAATGCTTTACATATATTATTTCTGTTTGACTTTTTTTAATTTTCTTACAATTGAAGAATTGACAATAAAGTTAATTGCAATTGTGTTTTATAGCTTTTAACTGTTTATATTGTTCTTTGCATGATTTTTAAACAGGGGGAATAATAGCTTTTATTGTTACATATATCTTACAAAGTTATCAAACATTTAAAAATATTTTTGGTGCATCTTGTCATGCGCATTTCAATTGCATTATATTTTCTTTACCAAGTAGTATTTTATTGATATAAAAGAATTAGTTAACTTATTTAGAATCCTATGAAATGTTTATTTTTGAAAAAAAGTAAAAGTGTTAGAAAATCAACCTTCAGTGACAGTGAGACTGATATTTAATCAAATGATAATTTTGGAACTGAAAGTTAAATATTAAGCTATTATTTCTTTTAGTATAATGAGTATGATGAAAATACAGATTCTAGATATGAAATTATATGATTACTTGTTTTGAATAAATTTTCTACTTGCAAAAAACTGTAATGGGAGCATATATTTGCGAGTTAAAAGGCGAATAGACCTTGTATAAGAATTACAGATCTTTTGGAAATGTTGGATCCTTTAAAAAAAAAAGCAGTAAGCTGTTTGGACTGAATATTTTCATTTGCTGTCAAGTAATGAAATTATATTCAGTGAAAAGTAATAAATCTGCCCAGTATGATTTGAAAGCTGATGTGCTTTTCATCATGTCCAAGAGCAAAAGTCAAAATGCATGATCATACCAAGCATACATATGTTTCTCTGCCATTAATTGAAGTCATCAATCTTTTATTTGAAGATTTGGTGAATCCAGAGCTTCTAAGGAAATGTCTGTATGGGAAAACACAGAATCTTAATGAATCTGTGAACAGTGTCCTCTGGATTTATGTACCAAAAATTGTATTTGTTACCACCGAAATGTTAAAATTTGGTGTTTTTGATACTGTTTCTCGCTTTAATGTAGAAAATATAACAAAGTGCAATACTTTATGCAGGACTAAAAATCATCCATGTCTTGATTGTGTGTAAAATCTGGAGGAATTGGAGAAAGAACGGAAACTATCCAAATATATATATATATAACACATCAATCAATAACTCCCGAGACTAACATTGAAAACAACATTTTTTTTGCAAAATTTTTTTTTATTCATCAACATAACACCTTTTAGGGTGATACAATCGTTCCAACGCTTTTCCAAATCTTTTTTGTTGCGAGTAAATAGCAATAAACAGCTTTCTGAATCATCGACTCGTTGCTGTTTTTGTTCCATCGAAAGCAATCGCGGCACCCACTTGGAAAAAACCTTTTTCACTTCACTTCAAAAAACCTTTTTCAGTAAATACACTTCCATATGAAATCTGTGTCATCTCAGCAATCTCACGGAGCTTCACTTTACGATCTTTCATTATAATTTTTGTCACTTCACTCACATTTTCCGGTGTAACGGCTTCCACAGGTCTACCCGAGCGTTCCGCGTCATTTGTGTCGGTACGACCACGTTTAAACTCGGCAAACCACCGACAAATCGTTGCTTTTGATGGACAAGAGTCCGGGTAACATTTTTCAATCCATTGTTTCGCTTGCACGGTGTTTTTACCCATTAAAAAACAATGTTTTATCAGAACACGAAACTCGGTTTTTTCCATTTTTTAAACAAACTACAAAACGACTTTACTCCAACCTCGATAACTCAGCTGTTTCTGGTCCGATCGACTTAAAATTTTGACACGTTTCAAGCAAAGGTTCGTACTCTAGAAAGACCTGGTTACTGGTTTACTACGAGCGCCATCTCTGGGTTAGTCTCGGGAGTTATTGATTGATGTGTTATATATATAAATGCCAGAAATATAATGAAATTACAAAAAAGAAACTGAAAAATTCTTATGAGGCTAAAGAAGGTTATAATCCTTCACACAAAGCAGAATTTTATTAAATTTAACTTCTTAATCAACAAAATCTTTATAATGCAATTTTCTCAAAACATTGATTTTTTAGGTTCATATTTCTTAATATCTATGAAACTTAAGAATTCATTTTTAGTGACATTTATATTGTTATATTACATACTTTAACATGGGTGTGGTTGATGATTTATTTGTTTTATTGAATTGTGAATCTTAAAGAAATTGTGCAAAAACTGCTAATTTGAAAGTGATTATGAATAAATAACTAATAGAATTTTTCTATTTTAAGTAGAAAGAGAATGGTTTGTTAAAGTGTGTAAAACATGTTATTCTAACTTCCATAAAAATTTCATAATCCTATCTTGCACTGTTTCTGAGGGAAAGGTACATAAAGTTGATGAATTTAACATGGCTTTCCCAATCCCCTTAAAAACATATTTTGGGTGTTAAAATTTTTATTTCCCTGAAATTTTGAGGTAAGTACATACATTTTTGAAGTAGTTTTTCAACCAAGAAATACAATACTCCTTTAAACAGAAATCATTTTGAATATTGTTGAGTTTATGTTCATTACATGGAGAAAAAAAGTAATAAATTTGACATAAAAGTGTTCAAAAAAGATCAGAACTTCATTCATAAAAAAATGTTTATATATGGCAATCGTAATCTAATCTCAATGAAATTGGTTCCTATAAGGTACCATCCACTTTTAGCAACGATTCTGTCCTTTTCAGAAGCAGTAGTGGAATGCATCTTATGAAATAGCATGCATTTTAGCAAGAGGAAAAACCAAACACCACAAGGAACCATGTCGGGTGAGTAGAAAACCTGATAAAGCACAAGTGTATTGTGTTTGCTAGGAAAATGTTTTAATCAATGGAATGAGAACAGGTCCAATGTTGAGGCTTCCCTTCTCTGCAACAAGGTTTGATCGTGATTTTCTAAGTTAGTTGATTTTATTTCTGGATATTGTGACTTACCAAAATGTGCTTCTCTCTTTACAACCAACTTTTGAGTGATTATGCTGCTCCTTTATCTGCAATTCTCACTGCATATATCGTATCTATGCAGTGAGCACTGCACGGATAAAAAAATCTCAAAAAGATAAGTTCCACAATACTCAAAGACATATTGAGTATTGTGGAACTCATCCTTTTGAGAGTTGTGCCAAGCTTTACAAAAACTTATTGTTTAAATTGTTCTGGCATTTTGTCAAAAAGGTCTTAACAGTGCTTATGCATATTTCTTTACTCATCAGCAACACTTTCTATTCATTCCAGGATAAAATTCACATATTTGTATCCTAATCACACACATATGAGTAATAAGTTCTACAAGAAAATATTTCAAATTTTTAATTGGTACTAAACAGATTTACTTTTTTTAAGCAAATTTGTTAATAGAAGGAAAATGCATTTTGATGTGTAAGTAAGAGGTTCTTTAACATTCACAAAAACCATACATGTTTTTATATTAAATTTCTGCTTGCATTAAATATTAACATATTAGTGAATCTGGCCTTGCTTTCTATTGCTAAATATGATTATATGTGTATAAAATAAATACAATTGAAGTTTGATACTAATTCATTGAATCAATTACACAATATCAATGTATGTGTTTTTCAATTAAATACATTTATTAAATTTTCTTCCATGTTTCCCATCAGGTGTTTGGTTTGCTCAAATCACAACTTTATGGTAATCAGATGGCATTTGTTATAGCTGTTTTGATAAATTTGTTGTGTTCCTGAAATAAATTTTGTCGTGTTTCGATCTTTCTATCGAGTCCACAATGTTGATTTACTTGGTCATTTGAATTTCTAGTGTAATAAATTTGTGTTAAGTGCAAAAAGGAAATGGTAATAGAGACTGCATTACGGTAGATTTGACCTTGAATGTTGTCATATAATTCTCAATTATATTTATTCAGTTATTTGACAGCGTGTGTAACATTTTCATATGTTAATTTAAAAAATGCTTCTATTTTGTTGGGTGTACATGCAACCAACAAGAACAGTGGTACATTCAAAACTAGTAATTAACTTTACCATTCAAACAACATATTTCAGATGCTTCGTTTTTTAATTTTAGTGCTGTACAATGTATACATAATTTATTCATAATTTCTGCTACTACAACTGGATGCAAGTTATATTCAATTTCAGAATTATACTGAAATGAAAAATTAAAGTTTTACCAGTTGATAAATTCAATTAAAATGTTTGCATAATTGATCTTTTTACGTTTTTTCGATCAGCAAATGACAATTTTTTCTAAATTCTTACTCGATTTGTGTATCATAATATAGTAGCAAGCAATTGTGAGAAGCATTATCTATTTTGCTCATTTTACCCACAATTATACAATACAAACAAAAGTTTTTGTTAATTTTATAAAAATCTAATGAAATGCAATAAAAAGATATTCAACATAATTTTAAATGTTCAAACGAACTTCCGACTATTGAACCATTTCATACTTATTAAAATGTTCTTTTGTATTTAAATGTATTATTATTTTTTATTTTGCAACACAAATTTCTTTTAGGACTTCATTCTATTTTTTCTGTATTGTAAATATTTTCATACTTAGAATTCTGAACTTATACTTTATAAATGCACATAATCTAAGTTACAATAAGTGCTCAAAATGCATTACAATCATTATTTAAATATTTTTTTATGTATTATTAATTTGGTTTAAAAATCTCAGAATTTTCAACAAATGTTTGACACAGCATAGTCAGATTTAGCTCTTTCACCATAAACTTAAAAATTACTCACTTATTCAAGCATTAAGTATTATTTTAGAGTGTTTTAATATGCACATCCTTAATTACTAATTCTCTAAAAGGTAATGAAAAAAGTATTTCAATACAAAATAGTACACATGTTGGAAATCAAAATTAAACTTAAGATGGGAGCTTAATAGCATTTAATCCTAGATTCATAAACATTCATCTCTCAGACAAGCATATTATATTGATGATTTTTGTTTTATTGAATACAAGGAACAATAAAACACTTTAAATTTAAAAAAGTTATTAAAAAATCATTAATTTTTTTGAAATGAAAATGAACTCTCATGTTTACAGTGAAAAGATTTATTGAAATGACCCAAACCCTTGTTTGTCTTTTTATGCTTTTAAAATGATAAATGAAGATATAAACACAGTCGCACCATATATATATATATATATATAAAAAAAAAATAGTCTAACAAACAATAATAAATCATGTTTACCTTAAACATTCAACTTCACGTAGAAAATATCGTGCCAGTTCTACAAATGCAACACTCTTCATAAATATTCATATGTGGGACAACCTACTCACTGTAATTCCATTAACATAAATCCACTCTGACATGTGACAGGTACAATATTAATTATTGAACAACCTAGAAAGGTACATAGAAGTTCATCATTCTAACACTATCACTTTAAAAGTTACAAGTGTTTATGTATTTTGCATGGTCTGCAAGACAAACATTTATGAATCTTGGGTTCATGACCATCCAAGTGATATGCTCTAAAAAAATTTAAAAATCTGTGGTATACGTCCTTTTTCTACAATTTTTAATTACACACTAAACATAAGAATGATAGAAATTACAAGAAAAATTTTTGTAAGCCATTTTTACATCTTATAATATTCCAACAGCCAATTAACTTTTAAATTTACTATATCAGAATATATGCATGTACTCATTCATCAGAATATATGCATGTACTCAATATGTAATTACATCTGAACTGTAATTACATATCGAGATTATCAAAAATATTTTTTGGATAAATAACAAATCTTTTGCTCTGATAATATATACATAAGTATCAGATTTTATATATGCAATATATGTTAGATTGGGAATACTAAAGATTCAATTTTAGTTCTAAATCACAAATTTATATTTTATACAAGTAAAGATATTCTTGAATTGTAATTAACAAAATCAATTAAAATTTGGAAAAGTTAAAGGACGTTTTTAAAAATTCAGTTGTCTAAGTTTTTAGATGAAAAGAAAATTTTGAAGTTAAATACACATTAAAGTATTTTTGTAGATTATCTGTTTTCATAAATATTTATTAATGTTTAATCATGCAGTCTTTTTTTCTCAATATCATTCTTTAATTTATAATAGGACATTTTAAGAACAGGGGAATAGCATGAATAAACCAAGAACATTCACGTAAATGTAAAAGAATAGCTGCATGAAAAAAAAAATTCTGATGGGGTATTGAGACTTCTTATGAATAAAATAAAAGTTCTTATTTTGGCTCAGTATTGAAGAATTCAAATGATTTACTTTTATTTTACTGTTCATTTGTTTTTTAATTACCTTCTTTTCCAGCATTTCTCTTTTAATAAATTTTCTGTACTTGTTATATTCTTACATATTTCAAATACTGTTTAAGTCTTTATGTTACATGTAGCCATTTTATTCTTGAAATTTAGGAATTTCATGAATTGAAACATTTGTTGCATATAATTTTATGTATGTTGTAATTTTCCAATAAACAAAATAGATATCCAGTATAACTTTTTTGAGATTATATTGCATATGAATGAATTTCCTTCCAAAGAACAACATATTTGTGATGTTCTTTTTTCCTCCATTTTTTTGGTAATGTACCAATATTTTTTATTGTAAATAAGCTAAAATAGTTTTCATTACATATCTTTTAAAAAAATTCAGAGCTCAAAGTTTTATCTGGAATTTTGTTGAATTCTCATCAATTTAAACTGAACAAACCAACTAGACATCACATTAAAAATGATTATGTTAATTAATCATAAAATTAAGTTACTATGCATGTGACATACATTTATATTGAAAATCATAGAATTGATTCAAGTTTATTTCCTTCAACCAATAAATACACTATGTACTTTAATGCATTTTGATATATATATATTTTAAATTTTCAATCAGTGAAAATTCTTACTTTGAAGTCCTTAATTATACAGATGATAAAGTTAGAATACATAAAAACAGCACACTAAATTATTTTTTGAACATGTTGAATGAATTACTCAAAATATATGTCATTTTTTTTTTTTTTTTTGCTTCTAACCTTATCATGACATAATCATGGTGATAAAAGCAGAATAACTATATGTTTTTGATTGGTTACACTAGTAAAAAAGTTAGAAATTTAGTAAACATTAAAAAGATATAAAAATACACTAAAGGACCTCAATTTTTGTTATAGAAAAATATAGAAATTGATTAATTGCAAGATTGCTTGAAAATGATTTGAATTTATAAGGAAATTTATAATTGAAAATCCCTTTAAATTGCAAAAACTTTAATGTAAAAATAAAACTTTAATAATTCATATATCTTCATTACATTGAATATTTGGAACAAATAATTCACCCATGTTAATTTCTATAGCATATCCTTTATTTCAGATTCACATTAATAATCATATGAATATTCTTCAGTGAATTTCTTGATCACAAGCTTCTAGTCAGACATATTAAAAATTATTTATGTACTTTGAATATAAGTTTAACACATATTAAAATATTTTTTATATCAGAAAAATGATTCTCAACAATTCTGCAATTCCAATTTCCTCAATGTTTGTAATTTCTCATGAATTGAATAAGCATCTATTTGTAACTTAAAACAAAATTAATTCAATTACTCTTCAAAACATTCTTTAAAGAACTACTTGCTTTTATCAAAATGATTATTTTTTCTAACACATTTAATTATTTGTTGCAAACTAAAATTTTTATGAACAACAGACAAAAAATTGTAACACATACACTACCATTTTTGTCACAATATTTTTATTTTTATTATTATTTTTTGCTTCATAATCAAGCATATACATTTTTCTAAAAATATTACAACACGAAAATATTCACTTTCTTTCCTTACTACATCACTGACTTTTATAGATTTCATAACGATTTGCGCGACTTCAATGCAATGTCAGTAAAACAAGAGATCAGAGAAAAATATGATAAGCAGTTTTCTATACAAGTTTCACACAAAATCAAATAATCAAAACACATTCATGTAAGACAGCCTTCTATAACTATGAAAGGCTTAATATGCTGAATAATGAAAAGGGATACAACTGAAAGTTTCATCACAAAAGAATACAAGAATGTGTAATGATTCAAAGTCGTTTTAAATTTTCTACCTTTGAATCAAAATGTAAACGAATTCATACATATATATATATATATATTTACAAATAAATTGTTTTAATTTTGATGTAGTAGAAAAATTACAGATCTAATTTTTTAAATCAATCAATGGATATTTTAATTCCCAAAGTTCCTTTATTTACTTTATTATCCAATTCAAGCTTTTTTGAGTAATCAAAACTAATAACCTGTTCAGAATATTCATCTTCTGCAAAAGAGCTCAAAATTTCGATCGGTGATTACTTCCAAATTGGAGGGTGGGGGGATTTTAAATGACAATGAATAGTAAGGAAATTTTATTCATAAAAAATAAACTATCAATATAAAATACAAAAATTTTAAAAGTCTTCTGACTTCGCAGATTCATTATGTTATCTATATATCATGTAATCAGAGTAAAGAGGATCATATGAATATATAAAACAATGATGTATTTTTTCATAGGAAAAGAACAAAAAATATCAAAGTACTAACTTTAAAAACAAAGACTGATGAAAAGTTTTTTTTTTTTTTTTGGTGAATGAATTACTAAGTGGGAAAGATTAATATAACAAGAAAAAAAAAAAAAAAAAAAATCATTTTTATAATTGAGAAAATAGATAATACTTCTATTAGTTTCATTCATTACTTATAAATTCTGATTCAGCATTGTCCAACAATTATTAAACAGAAGAAAAAAAAATTTCGAGCAACTGCATAGAGATTCAATAAATTAAGTAGACAACATTTCAAAATGTAATCTTAAAATTTAATGTTATAGGAATAATAAAAAAAAATTTACATTACACAATTTTTAAAAACAGAGTTTCCATGTTGAAAAATCATAATATTGCTCATCACAAGAAGGTAAAATTTTCTCCAAGGGAACACAATTTTTCTTCTAGATGATAATGGAAAGTTATCCATTTCTGCATTAGAGATGATGCAGAATTTGTTAATTACTTAAACAGAATAATACCTTGGATATTAGCAAACTCATTTCCGCAGTTAAATCAGGTAGCAATTAGTTTTGTTCACTCCTCGGGCCTACACAAATTTCGCTCCACACATGTAATGTTATTTCAAGTTCTAATTTTGTGAAAGAGCTGCTACATCTTGTGCAGAATTCTGGTTTTCTTCCTAAAATAAAAAATTACATGATACTAATGATTGAAATTGCATACACACAAATGAATTGCTCAAATAAAATTTATTCAAGTAAAAAAATAAATATTTCTAGTATAATTTAAATACAATGCAAAAAGCAGTATACATTACAATTGTTGACAATACGGGACTAAAATCGACACAAAATATTTCCCAGTTTAGACACAATGCTAATTATACCTTCACATCATAAATGATACTCTTATTTATAGAATTTTAAGCCATTTTAATTTTAGTGTCTTTTATACTATAACCTATAAATCATTATGTAATTGCGTCTTTTTATTACAGCATTATGTATAATCCACATAAAAAAAATTTTATTTTTAATTTAATATTATTATAAAAAATCCAAGTTCTAAAAAAATTTATCTGAAAAAAAAATTATAACAAAAATATCCTGTTATCTATTTTAAATAATACTTGAATAATTTAAATTTGTGAAAACAAATATTTTTATAAAATAGTACAATGAATAAGAGAAAAGAAATTCTCATAAGATTCATAAAATTCTTCTTAAAAATTATAGGCCAAATAGTTATTTAATCATTGATTTTCAATTCAAGCAAATAATTACTTTAAATTATATAATTTAAAAATATGACAGAGAAAATAATTCAGGTATTGTAAAAACATAAAACTACATACTTTTGCAGTAGGGTTGTTTTTTAATTTTTTATACACTTCCTCCAGAAATGAATGCCTAAAATAAGAATAAAACAGTATTAAAAAAATGCAGGTTACAGACTTCATATTCTTTTTACACAAATAATTGCTGTATATCAATTTGAATCTTCATTAACAGCAAATTTTTATTCAAATGGAACAACAGTAATATTAACTGAACTTGAACAAAATGAAAAGTATGGATACACTTATGTTCAACAGTTTCTGTTGAGAGTTAGAACCTTAATATATCCTATTTTCTCTAAACCCAAGATTCACCAAATATTGAAATTTGCATTGTTATACCATTAGATATTACAAGATAAGTTTCCAATTTTCCCTAAAGAGAAAATAGGAAAGGACAAAAACACAAGAACACTCCACTATATTTCTTTTATAACTAATATCATCAATGAATGATAAAACTATATATGTAAAACACACATATCTATATTTGTGAATGTAAGATGCAGTTTTGAAAAACCATTTTTTTATAACGAACTTTGAGTTTGGAAGAAAACTCATTTCTTTTTGCAATAAATGATAATTTTTTTTCACATAAGTGTTTCAAAATTATAATATCTAAAATGGACATATAATACATTAAAAGTTCATGTTTTCAGCTTTACCTTTTGATATCACATATTATGATCACTGGGGAGATATATAATTCAATAGAACACAAGTACACCAAAAAATGGCTGCCAACAACTGGATGAGTACAGCAAGTATTAAAAAACTATTTAATTTGAAATTATAATTGAGGCAATAATATCATTTCTGAACTCATTAATCACTATTAAATATTTATCTACAATAAACTGCATTATTCCAAATAATATAAGCCTTACAGTTTAGTAAAAGTATAGGATCAGTCCATATCTTAATTTGCCGATATAGTAATATATTATAAAATATTTTCCCTAATTTTTTCAAAAATGGAAATGAGGCAGAAATTAGCAATTAAAATATCTGAAAACAAATTACTTTCTAAAAGGCAAAATGGCTACATGAAACAACGGACAAAGTCAAAAGTTTGTAAAGTATAAATAATTAAACATACATTACACAATTAATTTTTATGACTAATGCTTGAACCCTATTACAGTGAAATGTTCGAACCTAATAAAAAGTATACTATAACTAAAGGTTTGACACATGCAAATTTGAAGAAACATTGAAATTTCTTAGCGTTTGATGGAAACAATTATGTATTTAATGCACATAATTTACTAATACATTTTTAATTACTTGACAGTAACAAACATACGTGTGTGTATATATATGACATGACTGAATGGTGAACCATTTTAAAAAGTTTCTTCTATATTCACTTTTTCAGCCTGACGTAGCTTATTTACCCCATCCAGGTTTTTTTCGTGAGCAATGATGTTAATACTGCAATTTTTCTAAATGTTGGAGACTAGATTCTGATGAAAAAAATTCCTAGCATGTGCCGATTAATTGGCTACATCATAAATGTATTATATTATTATCATTTTATTGTCTCTTGAAAAAGCTCTACTTTTCTACTTCTGTTCAGCTCGAGGTGCTCATTTGGATATGAAAACAGTGACTGAAGACAGAATAGAGGGGAACATCGGACAAGGCCATTATGATCCATTCCACTATTGATCAGAATTTCAAGGGGAAGGGATTGAAGAGTGAGGTCTGAAGTGGACCAAAGAAATTCTAGAAAAGATGGGGGAGTGAGAAAAAAGGAATACTGTTTATTCAGTAGCTGTCCAATGATTGATTGCCAGAAACTTTTGGGATCTGAAAACATGTGTATACATTTGAAAAACTGGAAAAAAATATGTAGATGGTAAATTTCAGTTCACTATAAGCATTTAAAACAACATTAGTTAAATAAAAATAAGATTGGAACAGTGAAAAAGTAACTATAACCAAGAGTTCAATATATCACAGGTACAAGATAGCAAGGTTCGACTGTATTTTAAAGAATAACTGATAAGCAGTTAAAGAGCAGAATAATAATAATAATAAAAAAAAAAAAAAAAAAAAATACACACATGCACAGCATATATATAAAATATTTATAAAAACACAAAAACATGTGTAATATATTTTTTTGTGATAAAACTTACTAAGTGTCACTCATAATTGATTTTTTTTTAAAATTAACACATTTTTGTATTCATACAACTTTTTTTTAAATCCTTGACTTACATCAATACTTTTATATATAACAACTGAAAGGAGCAGGTTCTAATTATTTAGCATACTTTTAATAGTAATTAATTTTTGTTAACAGAAACCAAAAAATGAGATTTATACGAGCTTCATCTTCTTAGCTCAACTTTCATAACATAATTTTTGTTTTACAAATTTTATTACTTCATTGACAATTGGCTTCCGTAACTATGTGCATACTAAATAGTAAACTGTTGTATACATGATTATCATAAGGTACATTTTCAAATCATTAAGAGTGATAATCCTGACCATGCATTTATGCTGCTAGTAATAATTCTACTTAATGCAATTCTACAATGCAGTTAAAAAAAAGCATCAGGAGTGACCTTACACTTACATCTCAAACAGAAGTTTTCTCTTCCTAATACACACAGACTTACATTGGTAGGGCTAGAATTTCTTGGCATTTAGCCAAACCATAACATACTAAACACATAGGACCCAATTCCCACGTTTAAAAATTTCTAACAAGACCTCCCCCTCCCTCTAAAAAAAAAGCATGGATAGAAAATATTACATTGCTTAATTTTTAATTAAACTAAAAAGTAATAAACAAATTTAAAGTCTAATATACTTATGTTTTTATAAAAACTTATTTAGTTAAATTAAAATGAAATAATCATAATTGTTATTATCCATGGGTAAAATCAATTTTACATTATAATATAAGTAAAACAACTTTTTTAATTGAAATATATACTAACCTTGTTGAATAAAACTGTAAAATAAAATATTAAATTGAACTTGTAACAAATTAGCAACAACTAACTGACTATACTAAAAAAGGATTTTCAATTGTTTCCACTATTTCCCTTCACAATGATTTTTCTTTCTCTTTCCAACACCAAATGCTTTTCACTTATACAAAGAATAAATTTCAATATTATAGACTGAATTTTGAATAAAGATATATTCTGGCCTTAGTCAAGCAGAGAAAAAGACTTATCTGTATGTGTAGCACAGGATGTTACGTATGGACAAGTTCAGGTCATATACTGATTTCAAAATATGCTGATATTGTTATGCAACACCACTATAATAATGTACTTAGGGGTATTTTTCAATATGAAAATATGATTTACAGCTCAACTTGGCCAATATTACAATTCTATAATTGGGGTGTACAGATATGTTAATTAAAGATTTTGAACACATTGTAAATTACATTTCTTTAAATTTCTGTATATAAATTAAATTTTCATGACCACATATTTAACTTTGCTACACCCTTTTGGGATCACTACCCACAGTTTATGAAGCACTGATTTAAACCATAGTTGTTAAAATGAAACAAATTTCTACAATATGTTTTAATGGAATATAATTTCTTATTCTATGGAAAAGATATTCCAATCAGAGCGCATGTTTTTATTTTACACTTTAATTGCAATCATCCATTGTTTTACGAAATAGCTCAGCTTTTCAAAAAATAATTTATATTTTAATAGGAACACACACGTTAGCATTATTTAAAATAATTAACTTTCTTTATGCAGCATAACCATTTAAACACATATCTTGGATATGAATTCCAAATATTGTGAGCTTTTATACTAAAATACAATTACATTTTATTAATGCCTTACAAAAATCTGGAGAAAATTACTTATAAATATTGAGTCAAAAATTTTACAGTTTTATTTTAAATCTTCAATGCATACATTTCCATATAATACCAATAACTTGATAAACTATAATATATACATGAAAAATATTGTTTTAAACCCTTACAGTGAACTTTAGTGAAAATGTAAGTCCACTTACAGAAAACTGAAATTTACCTTCCATGTATTTTTTTTTTTAGGAATTCAAAGGTAATTAGTCACATATGTAATCAGATTCCAAAAGACAGTATACCCAAGTTTTCACCTTAAATCCTTCTCTATAAATCTCTCCCCCCCCCACCTTTTTTAGGAATCTACTGGCACACAATAAAGGCGAGCAATAGTGGAGTGGACCACAGAAGCTTTGTCTAATGTCCCTCTCGCTTCATTTCCATTTGCTATTTTTATAACCAAATGAGAATTTTGAACCGAACAGATGTTTTGCTAACTCTGTAGTAGCCTGAAAAATATAGGTAAAAATGACAAATTCCATAAAGAGGAAAGCCTTTCCAACTGACAATAAAATAAAAATAAATCAAATGCAATGATGATGGAACCAATGAATCGGCAAAATGCTAGGAATTTTTCTTATCAAAGCTACAGTCTGCAAAACTTCAAAAATTCACAATGTAATCTTCACCAATAAAAAACAAACTGGATAAGCTAGCAATTTAAACTGGGACGAAAAAGAACAGAAGTTCTTTAAAATGGTTCATCATTCATTCAGTGAATTTGGTTCAGCAACTGAATAAGCTTCAGCAACTCTTAAAGGCCCTGAAAATATATCATTAATATAATTAAATATACAATTATATAATTATGGAGGTTAGGCTATAAATTTGTTAAAACTAATTTACAAGCATTCTTTAAGAGTTTTGTTAAAATGCTAGAAAAAAAAAAGAAATTTATCATCAGACTAAAATATTTCAATTTCTTAGCAAACAAATCTTACTTAAAAAATAGGGCTCCTAAAGGTAAAAGCAGTAAAGAATTTCGAACTTTTTCGTCTTCTGCTAAAATTCTCATTATTTCGCACATTTCCATTTTTTCTGAACCAGAAACTATTTCTGAAAAACAAAATATGTCAAAAATAAATAATGAAACACACACATATAGTTTTAGTAGTAATACAATAGGGAAAATATAAAAAGGATATCTATAAAATTAACAATTTTAAGAGAAATTCAAAAGGTTACATTTAATTTTTAATCATTTGAGGATGCTTTGTATTTTTCTATCAATGAAAATTTATTAATCAGTTTATTATGTGATTAAAAAATATTTTCAAATTCATTCTTTGTTACAGCTTGTGAATATATACAATAATAAATAATATACAAGATTCTACCTCCCACAAAACAAAAAAATTAAGTATACATTTTTCAGGTAGCATGTTAAAAGGTACCTTCAAGGGTATTCTTTGCAAAAATTCTTTAAATTTAATATAAATTTAAAAGTTTTATGGATAGTTGTCATGTGTAAATAAATGTGAGATTTATCTTTTTTATTTCTTCCAAATATACCATTCGAAAAACAAAATAAATAAATACTATATTTCTTTAAGAAGCTAAGTGATATTTTTATATAAAATAATAAATAAAATTACATTTTCTGTAATTTTGACCAAGGCTACCTGAATTTACATTTTTTAGATAATAAGTATTAGATTACATCTATAATGAATAAAATTTTGATGTATGTAAACTAATTCCAGATTTAATAAACACAAACATTTAGTTTCTCTTATAATTAAAACTTTTAAAAAAATTTCAAATAAATAATTATATACCTTTTACATGTGCCTCTAGAAGTGCATTGATTTCTTTATCTTGCTGAATAATTTCTTCAGATATTTTTGGAGCTCCCGGCAGAGCAACAAGAACAATGCTCATATTATCTTTACTACCCTAAAATGATGAAATTAAACATTAACACACAGGAATAAATAAAACTTGCATTTTCAATTGATGAGATATGATTTATACAAAGCTTATCAACAGAATTAATCCTTTGAAGGTTTGGGGAATCAACAGTTTTCACTCTTATAATGTGCAGTGCTACAGTCAAATGGTTACTGAAACTGGCAGTTGTATTTACCCTGAGTAGCTTCAGCTGAGTGTCACCTTTTTCAGATGTTAATAGGGATAGTTTACTCGCTTTTAAAAGATAGTCCTTAAAGAATTATTTGTGATATATTTATGTATCATTTACAACAACAGTAACAAGCTCTTTTAAACAATTCAGTAAATAATAAATATTAGTTTGTAAAATATTAAATTAAAATATCTAAATAAATATACATAATTTAAAACTTTATTACTCATCAGATATGTATCATGAAACTTATTTATCACCAGAATAATGTAGCTTTCGCTTTTGAGTCCTTTCAGAAACAAACTCCTTCCAAATTATCCCAGAAAAGTAACTTGATCAACAACAATTAGATTGATAACATTTTCCCTCATTATGCAAAAAATTTCATGGTACAAGTAGTGCCATCTATATGCTATGAAATTAATCAAATTTCGTCAGTATATATCATTTGTAACTGAAAACAATGCTGGATAATATACACTGATGAACTCAGCTTGCCAGTGCACATTGGGGCAATATTTCGCTATTCGAGTAAGGTTTATCTGCAACTATTTTGGTCGAAATACTTCAAATGAGCTAAACTCATCAGCACATTTTGGTGCACTATTTGAATGTGAACTGGGCTAGTTCATAAACATCAAAAGGTTAATAAACAAAATGAACAAGCATACAAAAAAAAATCAAACTTGATATTGAATAAAGAACAATTTTTATTTAAATTGAACAATGTCAGTGGAACTCTCATATTTAATTTAAAAAAAAAAAAAAAAATATCTCATGCAACTAAACTAGCTTTCTTTGTTAACATTAAGTTCACAATTATACTTATTACAATTATAAAATCAATGAGCAAAAATTTATGTAATAATAATAATAATATATATATATATAAAGTAATATGTTTAAAATATGTGCATAGTTAAAATGACTTGTATAAATTAAAAACCTTTCGGGTATTATATACTAACATAATATGTTCACCAAAATAACTTAAAATATGCTAATAAATTACAAAAAAATTGTAATAATACTCATATATGCATTTATAGCAGAATTCCTTAAATAAAACAATTACTAACATACTTTATTTTACCACATTTCAAGTAAATGTATTTGGTTGGATTTATTAGTAGTAAAATATGAGCATATTCCTAATATTATATACACCAAAATGAAGAATTAAGGAATTATATTTTTAAAATCAAGTAATAAAAATGAAGTACACTTCTTAAAAGGTTCAAATTACATTTTATAACAATGCAGTACTATTATAAGAGGTTTTGATCCATATAATAAAACACTGAAATAACTTACTGATATTCAATACTTGATTTGGGTTAACTTTTGCCTCAAAAAATTACACTGTACTAAAATAAATTTATACATGTACAAATTCAAATAAATTAATAAAAATCTAATAATTTTAAGATATTTAAGAGAGTTTATTAGATCAGAATTAAAACTAAAAAAATATACTTGAAGCTAGTGAATTCTGCTGCTAATTTTGATGCACATATTACAGATACATTTGCAAAGCTTCATACAAGTCTGAAGTACAATATAATTTTTTTACATTTGAAAAGATATTTACTCTAGACAAATGCTTGAAATTTAAACAATTACTTTAACTTATGCAAAGAACAAATTATTTTCATGTATTAAAAATTTTGTTTTCTATATTTTTAAAAAACTATACCAGATGTATGCCTATGAAATGTGGAGTTTTTAAAGGAAAAAAGGCATGTTAATTTGATGCAAATGCTTACAGCTACTTATTTTAAGTATGCACCATTCAACTCTACAATTTTCCCTATCTTTCTGGCAAAAGATGGATTTCATGACAAGAGAAAATTTCGTTTTGTGAAGCAAACCTAGAATTGATCATTTTTTTTTCACTTCTTCAGAATAAGTGAAGTGCATCTCGGGCAATTTGTACACCATCGACTGGAACAAGTTATAGTCTGAAGGAGAAATGTCCACATAGTACTGCAAATGAGGTAACACATCCTAATTTAACTCTTTAAAAGTTTCCTTGACAAACTTGTGGTGAGAGCTGACCCACTGTCATGTAGAAAAATAACCTTTCCATGTCTTTGGACCCTAGAAGTTTAGTGATCTATGCATGGTTCAAATTGATCATTTGTTGAAGGTAGAAGGCAGTATTAACTGTTTTACCAGGTTTCAAAAATTCCTAATAAAAAACACCCTTTTGATCCTACTAAATACAGAGCATTGTTTTCTTTACAAACCAAATTGGTCTAGCAGTCAATGTTGTTGATTGGCCTGGATCAACCCATGAATTTTTCTTTGATATTATCAAAATAAATTCCTTTTTTATCACTTGTTGCAATTTGAAACAGGAGACTCTTCTTCCATTAATGTCATTTCAGTAGGAATTCGCTGGTGACATTCTGATTTTCATATCTGTTGAATTAAACCCTATGGTATACATTTTCCTTCTTTTTGAATTTTTTTTCATCTCAAGCAAACACTAATACTTTTTTCAGTCACATTCCATACTTCAGCTAATTGTGATTGCATTTCAAAAGAATCTTTGTTAATAATGTTTGCAACACTGCATCTTCAAATATTTTCGATGACTTTCCCTTGGCCTTGTTTTTCACATCAAAATCACCAGTTTTCAATTGATAGAATCAATAATGTCAAATGAAACAAATACAGTTCTGGTTTCAAATGCAAGTCATTCAGTTTGCAAAAGAAAACAGAAATTGTGTTTTAGCAAAGATGTTTTGCGGTTAATAAAAGTTCTGTATGTAAATGGAAAAAAAAAAAAAAAAAATCATAATTAATGCCAAGTATAATTAATATGATGAGAAAGGTTAGCAGATGGTACAAAATTCAAATCCATATATTTTTAAAAGGAAGGTGATGCCCAAATGTAATTTGCCAAATAGTATTTCCATTCAAGTTCAGGAGAAAGATTGGATGAAAATGGTGTAAAATTGTTCATAAGAAACTATTAACAAAAGCACCTTTTTGCGTTTAAGAATCCTTAAAGTCTTTTAGTTTGAGATATGTGCAGATCCCATCTAACAAATAATACAAAAAAAAAAAAAAAAAAGATGAAACAGTATAACACAAGACTTCCAATATTAAATGTCTGATAACAAATAGGCTCCAAAGTTACAAAACCATCACACAATCTCATAAAAAGATTTATTTTGTCCAGTAAGAGAAAAGATTTGCGAAAAATCCTTGTAAAGATCATAATGTTAAAATACATTTTTATCATTCTGTTGCAATTTAAAAAATAATAAATATCAGGAAACTACTAGCAGAATTTAAACTTTTAAAAAGAAATCTAAAGAAAATGATAATGGCAAATTAAATTCAAAATATATAAGATTCTAAGAATATTATAACAAAAATAATCTATTGAACTATCACAAAACTAAAACACAGAATCCTAGTAGAAATATAGAACTTCACACTTGTAAAGAACTACAATAGCTTGAAAGAACAAAAGCCTTGAAACTTATCATATCTAGCTTCAGTTTCTGAAAAAAAAACCTAGAAAAATAGAACATGGTAAAGACCTAATATGACATGGCATTGATATTTGAAGAATGGAAAAACATTTAATGTTCTTTTTAAGTTATGACTATGGTTCAAAATTATAAGGTACATCACTAAAAAGTTACACATAGGTCTGAGTTGACATTTAATTAAGTCAATAAATCAATATATAGTAAAAGAGAAAGATAACAATTTATTCGATATATTTACATAACCGAAAATATGACATTTTCACTGAATCTAAAAATAGTAACTTTGTTTGTATTAATAAAATGCAGCATCATAAACATTTGAAATGTATAAATCTTTCTTTTTTAACTTTATATATAAATACCGGATAAAAGGTTGAAAAGCCTTTTTAAAATTTCTTTCATTGGTGAAAAAAAACAATTACATTTCTTTTCACTTATATTGGCATTTCCTCCTTTTTAAATCAAGAAAAATCATTGAAAAAATTGTATGAATAAGTAATGCACTAAAGATCATGAATGCAAATTCTTTTAACAGTAAACTGTAAAAAAAATTCAAAGGTATATGTATATATATAGACAACAGTAAATAAAATAAGACTTTTCTTGATTTAACCTTCCAGCATCCGCAAACAGATTTTAACGCATATAGGTGTGAATTGTATTTTTATACAACAGCTGCTGTCTTTTTTTTCTGCATTCAAAATGACATGAATTAATTGGTCTTGATAATAGACTTATTAAGTAATGAAAAATAATTCTTATTATGGCAAAATAAAAGTAATACATTACTTATATATATATATAAACATATTTCATCAAAGAAAAAATTTTTAATACATATTATGTACTAATGTGATTGTTTATTAATGTCACACTGAGAAACAACAAGGGCTATAGGCAACGGACCTTGTAATTTTGAACCTCGGTCAAGTGACATGGATGACACCTAAGTTGGCACTTCCCACTTCAAACTGCTGCACCACACCAACAGCCTTAACAGTTCCAGCTACACAGAGGGTCTATTGTGGCAACAGGGATTAAACTAACAACTAGATGAAAAATACCGGTCACAAGTCTGTGACCATGACTAATAGGCTTTTGTGGCCAAATATGTTTTAAGTACATGTTTAAAATCCAAGACAGTTTTAATATTTATGAAAGGCAAGTATAAATAATAAAAGGAAAAAAGCAAACCCCTATCTCGATAGAAACAAATATTAATTGCCTACTTTTGCAAATAAAACCCAATTTATGAAACACACTTCAAGTAAATGAATGACTCATTACAAATATCTAATGGAAAAGTTTTTTTCCATCTAAGATGACAAGGAAGTTTTCTAAAAACTCACAGCCCTCATGGCAGTACACATATAGTCTATGATAGAAAAACATATGCAAGTGCATCTAAAACACTTTTTGTCTTTCATAGATGCCGTTGGGCACCTTTTTTCTTGGACACAAAAATAAAAAAGGATTATATGTAAATTAAAATAATAAAACTTAAATGTAAAAAAACAGAAACTTGCAGAAAATGTATGTTTAAAGCCCATCCTAATTTTACGAATGACCAACCATATGGTAGAAAAGTCATGTTCAAACCAAAATGTTAGCATTGAATATCAGCTATTCTTTCTTTTCTATTTGGAGCCAATGCAAGCTGAAACAGAAGTCACCTTCAAATGTTCTAGTTGCTTTGGACAAATGTGGTGTTTTGAAAACTGTATTTGTTGTAAATTTTGCACAGATGCACATGCTGGAAGGTTAAGCAGAATTTCTTAAGATGTAACAGGAAAACATCAAACATTTCTGACCTCCATTTGATTTAAAATCATCTGACACAAGACAATTTATTCATATTTGAAAACTTTGAATTCAAAATAGTTATTCAAATTTCACTCATTTGATAAAATTTTTTGCACAACACAAGATTTATTAAAGGATTACGAATGTATACCTGACTTTTTTTCTATACTAATTTGTAAAATATCTTGCACACTAGATATATATATATATATAAATTATACAGAAATATTTGTAGTAAATTTAATGCTTTAAATTGGGGAAATGGATATATCCTCAACACAAATAAGCAACCATATTTATAAATCAATTCAATTTACATTCTCAACCTTTTTTTCCCAAGAGATATTTCAAAATGATAATAATCTAATCTAATTCAACATACATCATCAGTTTATCAGTCTTTCAGTTTGAATTCATACCTTAGAAGTCACATATTCCAAACTCAGTACAAAAATAGCTTCCAATACATGACAAACTATTAGATTCACTCAAGACAAAAAACTTTAAGCGCATGTAATGGTTTAAACTAAAAATACAATTACAGGTAAAACAATATCTTTTTAAATAATTTTAATACTTTTTTTTTTTTATGAAAACTAGTTTTGAAAAATATTGAAATGGAAACTTTTTAGTATTGAGATTAATGTCAAAAAACAGTGTTGCTAAAATTCTACATTTTGAAGGCGGGCAATTGTGGCCCTTTTTCTATATTATCCTCTAAGAAAACAATCACCCAGTTATCATAATGAACTAAAAGGTTGACACGAAAATGAAAAAAAAAATATTTCCATTAACTATTCATTACATTAAAAGAACTTCCCAGTATTTTTAAAAATACAATTTGAATAATTTATTTCACAATATTTTCACTGCATAAAATGACTCATATTTTACCTTTTTTTTTAATGTACCATGATACTTTAATATCATTTAGAGCAGTAATTTATATATAACCTGTAAGTCAGTTCAATTACATTTAAATTTTAAATTCAGTGTTCCTTACACAAATATAGAGAAAGTTTTTAGGACATTTTTTTAAAAATTATGTATTACATATATATTTTTACAATAATTGAACTGCACAAAAATCTATAAATTTAAAAAATTTATTTAACAATCTGAAAAATATATAAGACATTGTTTACTATATTCTTATGATTGAATTTGTTTTTTAAAAAAAATGCTTTGCTAAATTATTTAAAGTTGTGTACAGCTTTTATTGCATAATGATATTTTGAACTTTTATCTAATTAAAACAACTTTAGGCTGTATTGGCTAGAGTAAAAATAGAATACGTCTAAAATAACACTGATATATACATTCTCATAATTAATCTAACAAAAAAAAGGGGGGGGGAGGGGCCAACAGAATACTTTAATAAATTCAAAATGATTTAAGTTTTTTATAGCTTAACAAAAAGATCAGAGTTCATGAATCTAAGTAATATAATGCCAAAAATTTGGTAATCAATTTGATATGTTCAATATTTAAGAATATGAATTATTTATGAAATTTGTTAGTACTTTTTGAAATAAAAGTAGACCCTTAATAAATATTCTTAAATTGTTTACTCAGTTTTTTAAATTCTGTTTTACGATTGATTATTTATTAAAGTTGCATTTGAAAGCAACACTATCTGTTTTATAACACACAATTTTGAAGATTTTCAACTTCAGTTAAATCTCAATCTGAAAAAAAGTTTAAAGACATATTAGGGGAAATTATTTGGTACTTTATTAAATAATTCTATTCTTTCTTTAGATAGAATGAAAATAAAAATTAAAACCTACAACATGACAAATAACTTATTTTTCAACATAACTTGCTCTGTATGATATAGGTTTCGAATTTTAAATTTCAAGCACTATTTTGATGCTCATCTAAATATTAATCTACTTAAATTCATACTATTGCAACAAATTAAAATTAATACAAGTAGATAGAAAATGTTGATTTAAATCAGAATATTTCTACCAAATTTAATATAAAAAAATTACGACTTGAACATTACCTTACACAAGCATGCATCTATAACGCAATTGCATATGTATTCCAAATCATTGGTGACCTGCATCATATACCTAATGTGATCACAAATTTCATCATTGGTCATAACGTCCCACACACCATCACACGCCAAAACCAAAAACTCATCGAGCTCATTGTCCCGCTCTAAAACGTCAACTTCCGGTTCTGGTGACACAAGTTGTTCACACGGTCCTTTTCCTTGAACCTGTTTATATTCATAGTCACCTAAAGCTCGAGACACTGCAAGAGAGCCATTGACCCTCTGTATCATAACACTCCCCCCAGCTTTTTGGATGCGCTCCTTTTCGGCCGGATTTATTGGCTTGTGATCTTCAGTGACAAAAAAGGCTCGTTTGTTACGAGATAAGACAGCACGAGAGTCTCCACAGTTGGCAAAATAGAAATGTGTAGATGAAATGAGCGTGCAGACAGCAGTGGAGCCACTTTTGTCCTCTCCAGAAGCAATTTCAGGAATTTTCTTCATCCGTTCATCAAGCTTCAAAAACCCCTCTCTGATGGCACTCTTCACTCTTTCAACATCATCAATGGTAAGTTGGTTATTGGCATTGGTATTATTACGAAATTCTTCAGATTGAATGATAGTGTCAAGCAAGTTTTCTGCACAGTGAACACTAACTCGAGCTCCAGCATGGCCATCAAATACAGCAAAAAAACTCCAGTCTTTTAGACCCTGTGGAAGACCTACTAATGCACAATGTGCATCTTCCATTTCTATCCGCCATCCTTGCATACTACTGAGGCCATACAACAGTCCATTTCCACGGCCCTTTTCACTATGCTTATCAGTATTGGGTTTATCTAAAAATGCTCCCATCTTGAGTGTACTGCCTGTAATGATTTAAAAAAATACTGGTTAAAACAAATTACAAGTATACAATTACATATTTTAATGTATAAAAAAATTTATAACATTAAACTAAAATTAAAGAAATACTTGCTTAAATATGAAAAGAAATTTTAAAGTTAACACTACAGAAAGAAAAGGGTTAAAAATGAATATAAAATATGATACAATGTATATAAAAATACAGGATAACTTGAGCAAAGCATTTTGCCCTGCCCTGCCCTGCCCACCCTTTCAACAAAAAATAGGCCTCGTTTGCTTCTGCCCTACTAGGACATCATCTGAAGTCAGTGTTCCAAGATCAAGTATTCTGTTTTTTAATAATCTTATCTTAATAATTCACACTGAAAACATGGTTTTGTTCATGTTGGAATCACAAAATTTTGAACATCGATCATACTCTTATATCACACTGAATGACCCTCTACTGTATTTGAAATTGAGAGCTTTGCTTTTCAAATAGGATTTGTACCAACCTATATATATATATATATACTTTTTTGACATTTAAAATGTTAAGTAGCTGAACTACTAGCATCATTTTAAAAATGCTTTAAATTACAATTAAGTTGGTTTAATGAATTTGTTAAAATTGTTTCACTACAATTTATTATATTAGAAAACATTCAATTAGCATTTTCTATTGTGCATTATTTTAGACCTAAAATTTACCTTATGAAATACATTATTAAAGGGAATATTAATTATTTGAACTACTCAAAATGTTACTATAATAGAAAACACTATTAAAGCAGTCAGTGAAAAAGAGAACATAACTTTTTTGTAGATTTTGTGGAAGATTTAGAATTTGAAATTCCCAATAAATATAATGTTAGATTGCTTATTTATGTCACATTTATAAGTTTTTTGGAGGTGGTTAAGGAATGAAGGAAACATAATGCATTGTTTTGATAAAGTTAAGGGATAAAAATGGAATTATCAAGAAAAGTAGGAATGTGACCTTTATTTACTTCACTGGCTGTAATACTTGCAAAAAGAAATAATTAGCAAATTATTTAATTAAAAAATAAAAAATCTAAAATTAAAACACAAATTCTTTTAAAAACATAAAAAGGAGAGAGTACTATTAACTGTGTTTCCAATGTTTCAAATTAATTACAGTTATCACAATTTCCATTTGAAATAAGAGATGTCATATTCCCTCACAGGTTAATGAATTATGCATTATATGTTTATTATGTTTATATATTATGTATTTTTCTATAAATAGTATTAGCCACTAAAAAGCTATTGTTTTAGTTAACTTTCATAGCCAACCAATCTTCAAATATTGTAGTTTACCACTTTTTTTACCACAAAAGTTTTTTTTCTGTATCTGTCAGATGCCTGCTTTCACCAGTAATGAATTTTCAAAATCTCATAGTAAATTTCTAGTTTTTTTTTTTTTTTATATAATTGGATTGTAATAAAACATATACAAAAATCAAATACTTTATTTACCTATTAATACATTAACTTAAATAATGTGCACAGTCAGGAATCAAGAAATTACTGCATATGAATAAAATTATTCAGAATTTTACGAGGCAGTTTGCTTCAAAATATTCAAATTTTACTTCTTAATTCGGTATTTTCTTGGAATGTTTTGGAGTCAAATAATTTTAATACTAATTTGCCATTACTAGCCAACAAAGGGGTTATGTTCTAGCTCATGTAATATAACAAGTAAAATTAAAACAAACTCAAATGTGTTAGAAAGAAAAGAGTCTCATTGGTGGCAAAATCTGTTTCTTCACAATACATTGAATACAACAAATTTACCACTATTCTGTTTTTTCCTTGCTTCAGTACAAAATTTGATTAGGTACTTCATTTTATAATTTCTACTTGCAACATTAAGAAAATGATGAGACATTTAAATAACTTTGAGTCAATTAATGCACATCCTCAGTCCCACATTTAAAGTAATAGCATTTTCTTTAAGCAGACATTTTTTTAACATCAAGTATGACTTTAATAAATAGAAATGAATTCAGTTTTTGTATACTTTTAACATAAAAATTCTAGAATAATGTTTTAACAAAGTTAAAGAATGTTTTTACTTTTGAATTGAGATATCTTTTTTCCTCCATACTTAAGTATTGAGATCACTTGAACAAAGAATACTAAGTTGAATCATAGAATTATATTCAATACAATAAAAAATGAATTTCAATACGATAAATAACCAATAGTTAGTGTTTGTGGGGAAGGGAATGATTTTCGTTACTTTTAAAAAATTTTCTACATGAGGAAAAATTTATAAATATTTTGTCAATCTCTTTCCTACCTTATTGATTTCAAAAGAAACTGAATCAAACAGCACTTCACTTTCTGGATTTTTTACTGAAATGTATTATAAAAACATGTGAATTCATTTTTAAGACTTTGACAATCAAGAATAATTGCAATGGAGAGCATATATCATATGTATGAAGAGTAACATAACAGAGCTTTTTACCATAAAAAGGATTAATTCAATTATCTCTCTATATATTTTTTATAAAAAAAAACATTTAATAGTAAAAATGTCTGAAATATTTATATTCTAATACAGCTCATTAAAATATAATTTTAAAATATTTATTGATTTCTTTTTATATAATTCTATTTTTACAGATTTTCACTTAAATACGTATTTTAAATACAAAAGTTGAAGTTTGAATGGAATCTCTCACTGCATTTTGCAAAAGGTTTTACAGTATTTATTTAAAAATTTCTTGAGTTTTTCAGAATATAAAAAGCTAGTTCAATAAAGCTGATTTTGATGGCGGATAACTTAATAACAACCCAATTTGGTTCCTCAAATTCTTTATAATACTAAAAAAAATATTAAGAATGACAAATTTAAATTCTGATCAATTAACTGTCACTTTTGAATGACATACCACAATTTCACAAGAATTATAGTAATTGAAATTTATTCAAAGAATAATTTTTTTAAACACAAAATTAAGTATATAAATTAAAAGTTCCACAGAAGAAATAAACAAAACGTTGTAAAATTTTTGCTAGTAAAAAGAAATAAATTTTTTTTAAAAAAATTAAAGCTTTTACTATGTAATTAATAGTTTTTAAATCAATATAAAATAATGATTTTGATAAATGCTATGCATGGTTGTTTGCCCTACTTTCATTTACAGTCTTTTTTTCACCAAATCAAATTCAGTAACTAATTTTGGTACACATGCTTTAACTATCATATGTGTAACCATTGAATTTGTGATTATTTAATAAATTTTTTAAATTAATTATGATTTGTCATGTTTTGTTTTCCTCTTTATCAAGTACAATTTGTCCAAGTGTTATGTTAGTTAAGAACTATTAAAAATTGGTCAATGTTTTTATCATAACCAAACATTTTTTTTTTTCATTTCTTTATATCTGCCGTACAATTAAAACTTGTTTTGACATGAAAGATTGAAATCAGCTATTGTAAAATAAGAAGAATTTCATGTCAACTGTAAGAATTGTCAGATGAAACAAGGTAAGAGATTAAGCTCTGCTTATATTATCTTTTGCTTTCCTAAGGTTAAAAAACAACCTTTTGATAGAGTATTTAACAGAAAAAGAATTAAAAAAATGAGTGGCCTGTATGCTTCCCCCCCCCTGCAAGTAAATTATATACAAGTTTAACTTTGTTTTTGATTGGCATGGTGTGGAATTTAGGAGAGGGAGGTGCCAGTTCAGGTGTCATCTTCATCACTTGATTGAGGTCCAATATGTTGTAAATAACCTCGTGTTGCTTCTAGTGTGACATTAATAAAACTAACCAATCACTTGGGTTTTGAAATAAACTTATACCAAATAACTTAAACAACATCATATGACACAAATGTGAAAATCCGATAACTCAGCAAGAAATGTCTGTACATCAAAGGTATTTAAATTGAGTTCATGTATATAAGAGACTGGAGAAAAATTTTCGATGTAAAGATTGATTTCACAGCCAAAGGTCTGAGCTTTTCAAACAAGTAATTACGATACTTTTCCATTTCGCCGGTACAAGTGATAAAGTTGCCAAAAACAAAAGGAATATGCGTATACTAGGTGTTGTTGCCAATAAAGTCTGCTTGGCGATATTTGTGCCAGAGAAATGGAAAAGTACCATAACTCCTTAGGCAGAAATGAAACAGCTAAAAAATATCATCAAAATAAGGATACAAATTGATTATTCTAAAAAAAAAAAAATCACAAGAAATATCCAATGCTGGTAAGAACTATACAAATTTCAAAATAAATTACCTAAATCAAAGCCATTTAGTTATTTGAAGGTTTACTTTAATGGCCGAAGCATAAATATAAAGTGGAAACATAAATTGATAAAATGTTTTTGAGAGAAATATCAAATAAAAAAAAATATCTTTCACTAAAATTTTGGTCAATTGATTTAAAAAATGTACAAGTTGACAAAATAAATTTATGACATCAAATATAAATTATATTTAATTTTGTTCCACAGAATAGTTATATTACTTTACTACAGTGTTCTCAAAGAAAATCTAAAGGTATTTTGACTAACAGTAATTTGGGATATGTCAAAGAGTAGAACAAACTACATATTTATCTCCTTCAGATAGTAACAAATTTCTTATTTTAATTGGATAATTCATAGTTATAACTGGAGGCTTTATTAGTATCACCTTATATAACTGTATAATATTAACTAAATGATTATATAAGATATAAAAGTGCAAAAATCATTAAATGAAACATTCATGTAAAATATTAATATACCTTTAATTCAGTGAATTAAGTAACGATTAATTACGATTCAGAGCAAATCGAGAGAAACTTAAAAATCCATTTACTCATCTAATAAACTATAAAATAATTGCATAGAAAATACTAGTTTAAATTCATATTTTTCATACAGATAATGAGGCTTTACACAAACATTGTTAATGATTAATCTTAACTACTCGTAAAGTAAATAATAAAGAACAATGAAATACAAAGACAAAAATTTCAAATGTATTTTCACTGGCTGACAGCATATTAATATGGAACGAGCAAAGAAGCAAATAATTTAAAATTAAATGGGATCTACAAATTATCAAATTAAATAAAATACTTAAAAACGAAACTAAAATTTTGGCGCTGTTTTCTTTCTTTGCGATTCTAGTTGATCAAATTTCATGTTTCGTATGAAGCATGGTTGGCGATTGTCATATTTTTCAACACAACCATATTATTAACATTGGCGCATGTTATATTACTCAACTGAATTTGCTTATTTATCACTAGGTTTATTTTATGTACCATGAAATACAATAAAGGCGCAAAAACAATGAATGATTCAAATTTCAAGCTCCAAAAATTTCGCAATCAAATAGTAACATTAATTCGTTAAAGTTACATCAAACATAAAGAATAATTTCAATTATTGAACAAATAGACATCAAATAAATACTTACTTTAAACGTATTTAATAATAACAACTAAAAGATAAACATTTCTTCCTTAGTAGAAGATTATCACACACTATTACTACCCCGATTAATCATCATCACAAAAATAAAATAAAAAACTTTTTTCAAGATATGAGCACTGTTTAGTTGTTCTACCTTCAAATAGGAAGACACTTGTAAACCGGATAGAATGTTAAAAGCACGTTTTTAAATTAATTTCATTTAAAGTTTTTAAAACTAATGCAATTTCAAATGTATTGAATTCTTGATTTTAAGTATATGACTAAATTTCAAATGAGATATCTATCAAACTTCACTCATTTTTTGTTAACAAGTTAATGGTAATTAATGAGTAGCTTGAAAGCGCTCATAATATTGACATTCAAAGTAATTTTGTAAAAGATGTTAAAACCTTACTAAGAATCGAAACCAAGAATCAGACCTTTTCAAAAGTAAAATAAAAAAGCATAGCAAAAACTCTCTACGGGTAAGAAATGAGCACATTAGTATTTTTCCTTATTACTTTAATTGAGAAAAAGATATTTTGCAAATACACTTTTCTTAATTGCCGTAGAAAGATAACATATGCAATTTTATTGAATTCAAAAGAGTAATTTTTTCTTCTTTTCACTCTATACACTACAGTTTTGTTACCCCTTAAAAAATTCTTTTTTTAATATCAGTTTATTGAAATATAGCTATATTTATGCACAGATTAAAAAATTTAAACTATTGACTTGCATAGATTTTTCTTCTGAGGAAAAAAAAAGCATCTTTATCATATTTTTTCTTCTTATTTTTTAAAATTGGTAGATGATTATCTTTGCGTGATGATTCGTAAAGTCTAATTAGGCGAAATGAAGTGAAAACAAAAACATGACGTTCATATCTTAGAAATACTGTGGTATTTGATGGAGAATTTAGTAGCTATTTCCTATTGGAATCTTGAATGATATCTTTTATAAGCTTCATTAACTGTCATCATTTCTAGAAAAATATTGTGAGGTAAAATAGTTTTTAACTATTTAACTTAATTTTTTTGATTGGAGTTGAAGGAATGTGGTTGTGTTGGCAAGCGAAACAAAATTTTTAAATAACTTATTTTTTTTGGGTTCATTTAAACGAAATATTTCACCCGCTTTCTTTATGTTTCTAAAATTTAGAAAGGGATTTAAAATATTGATATATTTCTGAAAGAAGCATTTAATATATTTCATCCTGGTAACTGATTTGTATTTAAAATTGAATGAATTCGTTATATGAACGAGATTATATCTTTTATTCCTATAGCTTATGTCCAGGCTATGTTGATTAATTACATATATGTATTAATTTCAATGCTTTTTTTTTGTTTTATGCATGCCTCAATAATTTTTCAGTTTTTTTTCCTAGAACAATGTTTACTATGAATCTGATTAAGCAGAATATTTCCTTTCATGCTACTTTATGTACATGATGTTATGTTTGTGGTCAAACATGGAAAGATAAATTTCTCATGTTTTAAGAGATTGCTATTTGAGTTTTAGATGTAGCATATCCTAATACATTAACAAATGCAAAAAACACTTTAAGTTCACCAATAATTATTTCTGAATTTCCATTTATATACATCAAATTTTTTTTTGTATATTTGGTTCAAATTAGGAATAGGGTGTCCCCTAGGAGATTGGTGACAAAACTTGGCGACTTCCTATATAGGTTGCCAAATGTGCATGATTTAAGCATTGAGTATACTTAGGGTTACCATGACCTAAATCGCCAATTCTCTCTCCCAAAAGTCGCCAATCGCCTAGGGGACATGCTATTCCCGATTTGAAACCGGAAATTTATATAATTTTATTTAACATGAAGTGTAGTTGACTACTATTAACCCTTTTTGCGACGGGTGTGTCTGAAATGCATTGTCCTCGTATATTATCTCGTGCCCAGGTGTGTCATGTTTGCATCATTCCAAACATCTCTCGCAGATGAGTTTCTCACCCATGTATCGCTGAAGAATGACTTTAGGGGACCGGTGATTTGTTCATGCATTTTCAGCAGGCACCATTTTAAAAGATTACACAGTTTGAATACACTTCAGTTTGTTCATATTCATGAAGAAAAAATAAATACTTAGCTGGTTTCTCGAGTTACTGTATTTTTGTATTTTTTGCTGTGTAATTTCCACATAGTAAGAATGTAATAGATTCTCACATCTACATGTTCCATGCAATAATTTATTTTTGAGTTCCACAAATCCTCAATTGAGTTGTTGGATTTATTTCAGGATCTTAAAAGAGACTGTTATTTACCATAAAGTGTTGGAATACTCAATTTTCTAGGCAGTTGTATATTTTCTGCAATCTGAAACGACAGCAGAACTCTACTTTATGACTTGATTGGTTCAAGAAGTGTATCATTCTGTTTCACAACAAGGGAGAAATAATAAGTATCAGATCCTTTCTAAACTTCAAACATAAAGTTTCAATTAGTTCAGTTACTTATGATTATACTATTGCTTACTAAACATGATTTTATCAATTTCTGTAATCACATCAAGACCTCTCTACCCCCTCAAGTAAATTACTTTTGAACATACATTTCCATACATATATCTGCATAAACTCATCTTCTCAGTGACACTTCTTTCTTGGACTTTGATTTGTAAAGAAATGAATTAACACTGTATCTATCGTTCGCAAATATTCATCTTAATTATAATCAATTGATTCACTTTCGTAAATTAACTTGCTTTCCTTAAACCAACCTTTTTTCCTTGTAGACTTTCTAAGATGATATACATTCATTCCACTTGTACAACATTCTCAAATAAAACCATAACTTGCTTCATAACTAATACATTAGCCTTGAGTACTTTTCTGTTTCGCCAGTATAAATCATGCCAAGCAAATTTTATTGGCAGCAACACACATTCCATCTGGCGTTGGTTGTATCATTTTTGGCGACTTTATTGACTGCGCCGGCGAAATGGAAAAGTACCTATGCTTGTTAACTGACATTTAACTATAAACAAAATTAAACCCTTAGGTATGCACTATTGTAGCATGTATTTTTTTTTATACTTCAAATCATACATATACTTAAAAAAAAAAACCTGTAAATCAAGCTTTTTAAAGTGAAGCGAGCATTGAAAGAACAATTAAAATTTTTGAAAAACTTAAAGGTACAATAAACATTTGTGGTATACTTTTTTTAAAACAGTTTGACATTTTTAAATAACATAACCCACTTTCAAGTAATAAATAGTAGATGAAGAGAAAACACATGACCTATGTAGAAATATTCCAAGACAATTTATCTGGGTTACCAAAAACAGTTAGTGAGAATAAAATCATTATTGAACCCAAAAATTTTTTTTGGGGTATACCTGATTATTCGCTCCAAACTTCATTTCTATTGTCCAGATTTTTTCACATTTTTTAAAAACTGAACTTTGGTTACTTAAAGTTAATCTGTTTATTATTGTCTAAGAAGTATTTCTGTCTAGTAGAAAATGATGCTGATCATTTAAGTTATTTTACAATATTTTTGTTAATAACACTAGTTGGTCTTAAATCCATTTCTGTCAGGTACTTTATATTTATTTATAACTATTATATTTGAATTGTAAAATGTTTCCTTTAAGGCCATATGATGTATTTTCAAATACCCAAGTGATGCATTTGTCTGATTCCTTTTACAATGCTTTTAGTTTAATAATCAGGCATATTTCATGGTGCCAAGGGATTTGAAACCAAAAAATCAGATTGCATTAAAACTAATAGCTTAAGAATTTCAAAGATTATTCCAAACTTTTTTTTTATTAAAACTTTTTTTTTAAACTTACTTTCATGTTAATGAAAAGAATTCTAGTGCAAATTTATTTATTTCAATCCTGGTTATTTAATGCATTTGTTTGTTTGTTTGTTTGTATTTACCTGATGTTAGAAAAATATTTTTTCATTTTATTTGTATTTTTGATTTTTAGCAAGCTGAAAAACACTGTTTTCGACAAATCTTGACAACTGAATAAGGTCATTAACCTTAGAAGATCATCAATAGGATATAATATCATATCTGCTTCAAAATCTGTAATTTACTTATAAATAATACAGTATGATGAGATAAACATTGTTGTATTTCATTTGCTTTTAATGTGAGGAATAAATTGTCATGTAGATATGTTGGTCTTTGAATTTGGTGGTTCTTTCGGTTGGAATGCAGTTTAGCACAACCAGCTTTGGCGTCAGGAATTATTTGGCGATTTTTGCTAAATGTTTTCTCTTCATATTTTGCTAAATGTTTTGTACCCTGTTTTCTCTTCACTTTGGTGGCGTTAAGCTTGGCAACCCTTTTGATTTTGCCATATGAGTTGGAATTCCAGTTTACCAGCTATTTTTTTATATATATATATACACCTCTTTCTGGCCATTTTTTTCTTCACTGTGATGGGCTTTAGGAGGGGCGTCCCTTTTGATTTTTCCATATGAATTGGGATTCCAGTTCAATGCAAGCTTCCACACAATGTGGCATAGAGTGATAAAGCTCTCTGATGGTCTCCTGCAGTATTTCTTGCCAAATTTGCTCCAATTGTCAGGCTAGAACATTCTCTGGTAGCTGCAGTTGCCTTCTCATCATATTCCAGGCATGCTCAATTGGAGAGTGATCTGGCTAGGGGAGGAAGAGTTTAAAAAGCTGTAATACAGTTCATAGCAACACATGCCGTATGTTGCATGAATCTCTGGCACTATCGTGCTGAAATATAAGGCCAGGGTACTGCAAAAGGAAAAGTAGCAAAACAGATCTCAGAATGTCATGGATGTACTGCTGTGCTGTAAGTGTACCTCTAGAGACGACCAAAGGGAGCTGGCTATCAAGGGAAATGGCACCCTAGACCATAACTCCTGGTTTAGGGCCTGAGTGGCGTGCAATAGTGAAAGGATCGGCACGCTGCCCTAGGCATCTCCAGGCACGTCTTTGATGATCGTCAGGACACAGTTGGGAGCGGGATTCGTCACTAAACACTATACATCCCCAATCAGCATTATTCCAACCGGATCGAGCCACTATAATCTGGCTCGACTATGTGTAGGCTTAATTGGCAAGTGGCTTAGCAGTCAGTATGAGCGTAGATTTCACTCTATCAGCTGTCTGGAATGGTCATGGTGGACACTCGTGTGTGGATCGTACATCTCATGGTTGATAACAATGAATCAGTCGCTGTGACAGTTGATCTGTCTATCACTCTGTCCTCCCGATCTGCTGTGGCCTTAGGTCGACCACTACCATCATGACGTTGAAATCTGCCATTGTCCACCTATTGCCAGCATCTTCTAATCACTGCATCTCTACGACCCATATGATGAGCGATTCTCTGATTTGCGCAACCTGCCTCTAATGATACCTCTTTCAAACTCTGAAGTTGCTTGCAGGATGTCTTAAGGCATGGGCCAGGGCCTCGTCTCGTTCTCTACTCAGCCTCAATAAGATCATGATCAGAATAATTTTAATTGTAATAATGATCAGAATAATTTCCTGGACATAACTGGTTGAAGACAGTTACTTCCATATTAAAATATTCTATTTACAACGTTTGCTGAGAATCGGGGAAAATATTAGTTTTATTTCTACCGCTAGTTATGTCTAATTTATTGATAAAAATGCTGCTGGGGGAAGGATAGTCACAGATATAACAGACACTCCTTCCAGCGTCCTTTTTTTTTTAATGTCACACGTGAGTTAAGGATCGCTCATGAATGGACAAGAGATACACTTAAGCCCCTAATCAAAATGATAAAACAAATTCCCGTTTTTTAATAGCCTTCAGGACTAATAAAAATAGGGTTGAAATGACCCTGAAGGAAATCACACTTTTTCGAAGAAACAAGTGGTCTACGGTTCTAAATCGGCTATTCGTTCCTTTAAATTTATTTTCTTTGAAACAGCAAAAGGTAATTATACTTTTATTTTGGAATTGTATTCGCGATTTATTATAATATACAAATATTTATATCGCATTAAAAAAAGTAAAATAATATGTAATTGTATTTGCTTTTTTTTATTGACAGAGTTATAAAAATAGTATCCTGTTAAAAAAAAAATTTCGCTTTTTTTTTTTTTTTTTTTTTAATTTTTTTTTTTTTTTTCCTCTAAACAACATGAAATAATCTCTTAACTGTTTATAAAATTATATATAAATATTTTAATAGACTTTTTAGAATATTTTTATAATGATTAATATGCATAATTGCACTCTTCCTTCATTCTGAATGCGCTGTGATCTTCCAAAAGAATTTCCGATGTGTATTGTCATTCAGAGAAATATTTTTATTTGCTTCTGGTATGGAAAGTGTTATTTTGCTCGTTTAAAAATTCAAATGACTATGTTTTTATTATTATTGAAAACTAAATAAAATAATTTGAAATAAAAACCAACGTTTTTATATGCTGGCAAAGTATATTAAAAAAATTATTAAAATATTAGTTAAAACTGGTCGCAAATATCTAAATATTGCATTGTTAGGCAAATAAGAACGGTTCCCAAAATTTCAGAGCTCTAGCTTGATGGGAAGTTGGTTAAATTAACAATAGACAATTTGATGACACACTGATACACATACATACAGACACACACCAAGTGAAATACATAACAACGTTAAAACTAACTAAAATTAATTAATCCGGTAAATTAAATGGTTGGAATACAGTTTAGTCAAACCACTCTTGGAGACAGGAATTATTTGGCGGTATTTAGCCAAATGTTGCTATATTGGTCCGTTTTACGGACTTAACATTCAGCAAAAAAAAAAAATCGCCAAGTTTGGCAATTATTCAAATTGCGCCAAGTGATTGGGCTAAACTGCATTATTTAAAAACATACGAGTTAAAACTTTTCGCAAACGTCTAAATATTGCATTGTTAGGCGAGTACGAACGATTCCCAAAATTTCAAAGCTCTAGCTTGATGGGAAGTTGGTTAAATTAACGATCGAAAATTTGATGACACACACACACCAAGTGAAATTCAGAAAAACGTTGTAAAAGAACATTTATGAAACGAATATATTACATTACTACTGATTGTATTTATGTAATATAAACATAGAAAAAAAATCATTTAACAGGAATCCTACAGTACGATTTGGTAATTAGGTAAATAAATGCCTGAACAACAATTTGATGTTTTAAGAGTAAATATTAAAAGTGGAGAAATTTGCGATACAAAATAAGATATTTTTATAGTATAAGAACCCTCACTAGAAATGTTCTAATTGCGCGTGTTTGTTTATACCTACAGAAAATTGAGATTTATTAATAATACTTTAATTTTACATTTTTTTTGTTTATAAACTTGTGAGCAAGTGTTCTTTTTTTTTTTCTCTTGAAAAGTACCAATAAATAAAAAACAGAATTTTACTCATAATTATGTGCATATTTGTGAGATAAGGCATAATGATTTTTAAAACAGTGTATTTATTTATTTGCTTATTTTTAGTAGCAAAATAACTATTCTTTTTCGAATAACTCGTCCCCAAAATGTGAGTGTTATTTCAAAAACAATCTTAGTTATTTTTAGGATATAAATAAAAAGGGGAGCCATCATTTACTAAATTATTCATAATTTTTCTGTACATCATCTCGTACAGGTTTAAAAGTGGATTCTAAGCTATAACTGGTCATTTATTTTAAGTTTTACTAATCAGTTATTTTTTAATAACTGATCATTTTATTTTAAAACTTCACTCGTGTGGAAAATGGGTATTCCAGTCAGTATTGATATAAAACCTTTGAGGCTATCGTCGACACAACATCAAGAGTTTAATGTTAATCTTATAAAGTTTAGTACTTTTGTATCTACATCTAGGGTATCGCTTTTAATTGCATGAAATAAAATGAATTCGAAAGAGCGGGAAAAAAATGTTTCTCTGGCTTTCGATTTTTTAAAAGTGTTTGCATGTATTCTTAAATATTTTCATGAGCATGGATGCTTAATTAATGATAAATTACAGGCAGCGGATATTTGACTTTCTGCAAAAAGTTAAAAATTGAGATGAATGAATTAGAAAAGCTACTTTTTTTAAACCGTCCTTTGGATTGACTTTTTGACACTTATTGACAAAGTAAATCTATTTCTCCAGAGTTAAAATATGGATTTCTCGAAAGGTTTAAAATGATTAAAATTGTTAATGATATATATAAAAACCAAAAGAGACTCTTTTGACTATTATGAGTTGAAAACAAAGAAGTGTCCTTTATAAAGGAGTATCAAAGTGTTCACAAGCGTGTAAGACAACCCCGTGTTAGGGTAATTTTCCTTGAAGGAAATAGAGACACCGACACAATGTTTGAAAACAGCCAGAAATTTAAAATAGAGAGAAACCTTTTTACCAATAATCGACTCACTAATTTACAATATACAAACAAGTAGTAAAAAATATGAGAAGGTTTTTGAAATGTTTGGATTTTTTTCAAAATATTTCTAATTTGGATGAGATAGATACTAAAATAGCTTGCGAGAAAATATCAAAATTTTACGATAAAGACGCCAATGGAGAGGAAATGAACTTAGAATGTAAGCATTTCAAGTCATATATGATCATTCATGGCAAAAAGCTGAAGAAAAAGCAAAGAGAAGGAATGGAAAGAAGAAAGATTAATAAAAAATATAATTCTTCTAATGGATTAGTTTTTATTAACGTCGCACTAGAAGTAACACGAGGTCTATATTGGCGACGGACCTCGTAACTTTGTACCTCGGTCAAGTGACGAGAACAACACTTGATCTGGCATTCCCCTTTTCTAACTTCAACACCACTCCAAGGGAGGACTTTGGACCCTGACAGATTTAATGTGCATCAGCCCCGGCTACACAGTGGGTCTTTGGTAGCCAAGGATCGCACCCGCGACTGAACGAAAACCTCCGGCCTCAATTCTACCAATGCAGATGAACAGTTTGTTGGATGAAGGGACTGGAATTGGGATCAGCACATTCTTTACATACAAGTGTAATGAAAAAACTATTCACTGTGTTTCTCAATATTGAAATAATAATGAGAATTTTCTTATCAATGATGATTACTAACGCGAGTGGTGAGCGTTCATTTTCAAAACTAAAAACTGGTCAAAAACGAATTGAGAAATCGTACAACTCAATCCCGTTTGAATAATCTAAGCTTAGTGAGTAGTGAAAATGAAATATTATTAACAATTGATTTTGATGACCAAATTAATGATGTTACAAATTTAAAACGTAGAAAACGAATATTTACATAAAACCTCATTTTACTGTGGATTGTTTTTATAGATCGTGCATATACACCAAATGCATGCATATAACTGTACGTGCATATGCACCAAATTAGATTAAAGGTTTGCAGGTGGATCCTTTTTTTTTTATGAGGGCCCAGGGCCTCAAGAAGTCTTAAGACAACCCTGGTTGCTTGTAATGAGCTTGAATCCTGCGGTCAGGCATTGTTTCAGTCATTGAAAGGTATCCTAAATTGCATTGCAACAGAAAATTTGACTATGAGATCAAGAATGGCTTCTAATATACACCTGCTGAGTGCGCAGTTCTGATGCTCTTTAACTCCCGTTATTCATTCATTGGACACTAAATTTTAATCATTTGCATGTTCAGTCCAAATGTCTGCATATGAAATTTCATTACAATCGGGCAACTCCTTCTTGGTGTGTCATTTCTTTTTTGTTGTTATAGAGTGTATTTTGGTACTTTTCCATTTCGTCTGCGCAAGCAATAAATTCGCCAAAAATGATACCACTGACACGAAACAGATGTGTATAATGTGCATTGTTGTCAATAAAGTCTGCTTGTTGAGATTTGCGCCTGTGAAATGGAAAAGTATCCATATTTTATTAATACAAAACTGATTCGTAACCTATATACTTTCTGCATCAGAGCTGCATATCAATATTTGCAAGGACTTGTGTAAAATTGCTGTTTTAAGACTTAATAACGAAAATTCACTTTTAAGTAGCAAAATATTTTGAGAAGCATTTGCTATTAAATTACTTTGTGTGAATTTGCATTGTTGTTAATTATAAATTACTAAATGGTATGCGTGAATTTGCATAATTGTTAATTATAAATTACTAGTTGGTATGTGTGAATTTGCATGAATGTTAATTATAAATTACTGAGTATGGCTGGATGTGGTTCTTGTTCAGATTATTAGCCTATTCTATTTCCAAACAGTGGAAATAAAATATTTAAGAAAACTATAAAATCAATTATTATTCATTTGAGAAATAATAATTTTTTTTTGTTACAAAATATTACTTTCAATGATTACAGAAATGAAGGGGAAATAAGGATATTCAATGTTTTCTTTTCTTGCAGTCATTAATAATTTGTGACAATAGATAAGAAAATAAGTAAAATAGTGTATTTTATAGATGTATTTACATGTTTTCCTACTGAAAAATGCGAGTTTTCTAGAATAGAAACAGAATTAATTGCCATTTTAATATGCTGTAAATTTTGAATCCATTTTTTCCTGTCTTGTAAAAGAACTCAGTAACTGTAAAATATGCTGAACCTGTTAACTTGGAGTGCTTCTTTTTAATTTTAACATAGTGATGCTGTTAATTTAAGTCATTTTCATTCCATTGGAATTTCTTGAAATTTACAAAATTTCTAATGATAAAAAGTAACTTTTTAATGTTTTCATTAAAGAGTTATTTTTTTAAATGTAATCAATTCATTAATTATTAAATAAATGCATTAATTCATTACATTAATTTAATTTCTCAAATTTTATGTACTATCTTTAAAAATGAAACAATTTTATCAGACAGTTAAAGTCTCTCTTGTAGATTGACCATAACAAGAAAAACTTTGGCTCCACCAATATCCTTTGTCATGTGACTTTATTACTACCTCATTTTTGTTAGCATATAACATTTCAGCTTAGTAGTTAGTCATATTGTATTGCTAAGCACATAATTACTAGAATCAAACCTGTCGTTTTCAACAAATCTTCAAATAAAAAATGTCAAGGTTATACATATTGCAATTGGCAATTCCTATTTTTCTTAAGGCAACATGAACTTTTATCTTCTTGTTGCATTTCATTTGTGCTACTCTCACTCCTTTTTGAAAATTTTACCTCCACACAAAAAAAAAAAGAAAGAAACTTAAATTAAACTTCTTTTGTTGTTCATCTCATGTTAAAAACTATATGTGCCAAGTTTGAAGTGAATATTATGTTAAGATATACAAACTGACTTCTAAAAATTAGAGTTAAAAATTGACTTTTGTGCGATTAAAACCCATTATCCAAAAGTTAACCACATGATTGTAAAATCAACAAAATTGTGCATGAAGGTAAGAAACTTCTTAATGCATTAAAGAAAACAAATTTTTATACACAAAGATGTGTATAAAAATTTTATTCACATATTTTAAAATAATATGATTATGTCACATTTTAGTCTTTAACAAAATGTGTTTAAGGCAAAAAGTAATTAAATATTGTTGAGGTATATGACCATGTTAAGTTTTCATGCAAGCTTTATGACTTTCAATTATTTGATCAACCATTGCAAATGCCAGCAATTGTCGTTCCTTCTTTATGACAGTATCCAATTATCAGACTGGCTGGAGGAGGTAAGCCTGCAGAGAAGGCACTCTTTAAAGCAAAGATTTCAACGGGATTGAATTCAGGGGAATACAGTAACCTCTCCTTGTAGGAAATACCCTTGTTCTCTAGATACTTGTCAATAATGTTGGCTCAGTTTGGATGAACATTATCATTCATGAGGAGGAAATAAGGGCTGATTGCCGCAGTGCATATTCGCAAAATGAGGGTTATATGACTTCATCTCATTATCGCTCTACCACTGCAGAACCTTAAAATTATATCTTATGCAATATCCTACAGAAATTCTAACCTTCACCATGACGCTGCCACCTTCGAAAGTGTTTTGGCTTGATTGCGTGTGCCTAATTCTCTCTAGATCGTTATATGTTAGTCACCTGATTCCTAGGCAAATCTGAACTCCTGCATTAATCTGAGACAATCCAATTAACATATTCTCAACTTCACTTTTATCTTACTTCTTCGGTTTGGAGTTGGTTGGATAGTTGGAAGATTTCAAACTTGGATACCCTCCATATAGGGTCATTAGTGTATAGTACTGACAGATATTGTCTTATCAAATGACACTGAAAGTAGAGAAAGCAACATATCAGTGCTTACTCTATCTGCCATTTTTCTTCTTTCAGCCATAAAAATGTTAATATACTCAAATTTAATCCTATGAACTTATAAACACTTTGTAACAGCATTTAAATGCATTTCCTCAAACCCTTTAAATCTGGGCATCTGAAACAATTTCCTTATTCTCATATGTTATAACAGTCAATTTTGAATGGCTGTAATATGATATATGTATTCTGCTACCCACATTCGCTGCAATATTAAGCCCCTCAAATTCAGAAAAGCTTTTGAAAAATCACATTATGTTCACAACTTTTAAAAGCCTTTGTAGTTTTCTTTTGAAGTAAACCACCTAAAATATAATTTGATTCTTAGCTACATTTCTGAAATTCATTAAAAAAATATTTAGCATAAATGATATTGCTGCTATGCTTATTAATTATATTCGGGAGTTTCCTTGAAAGGAGACGGAATGCGATTTTTTTTCCCTCTGAAATGTTTTTGTCAAAATTAATATTCTCATAGCTTTCTTTCTTAAGAGAATTAAATATATGAAATAGCAAAGCAAGAAAATTACTCTCAAACTATGCTAAGATTTTAAATTTATTTACTATTTTGAGAAAGTTTTTTTTTTTTAAAAAAAAAACATACGATTGGCTATCAATTGCATAAATAAGATGTTTAAAACACTAACAAAATTTTTATGCAACTCAGAATTTTTTTAAAAAAAATGATGTAAAATTGATCCATGGTGAAAATACTTACAAATGAATTTTGATTTCATTAAATAAATCAATGAAATCTGTGTTGTCTTATTAAGGATATATTTAAAGCTTTGCAACATACAAGTAATATTCAGATTGGAGATGATTAGAAATAAAATAACTAATGATACTTCATATTTTCATAATAAATTTTCAATCCTTTAATCCTAAAAATGAGATTATTAATTTTTTTCACTGCTTTTTAAATTTGAGTGTCATTTGCAGTTTTTCTCCAATTTTCTTTGCACTTAATTAAAACTTTAAATCTTATTTTATTATTGTTTTTAAAGAAATTTTAAATTTATAATACTATCATATCTTATTGGGATTTTTAAATAATTTGCTTGTAATATTTACTTAACTCTTAGCTTAAGTTTTACTTTAATTCATGGTTTATTTTGTATTTCATGAAATCAACTTACAGCCATGTACCACTGATGCTGCACGGTGACTACTAGTACTGTACTTCTCATACCGTTGGTGGTACTAAGGTGTAACATAAATATCAAGAAACTAATTTTGTAAAAAAATTCAAATGAAAAATTTTAATTTTTCATTAATTTAATTTCCATTTTTATTTTTATGCCACTGCTTAAATACCACCTTTTTAGAAACTTAAAACAAATTATAATGTACATTTTATTACATTTATAAGAATATAAATAAAATGTGCAAAAAAAAAAAAAAGTATAAGAGGAAAGCAAATAAGCATAAAACAATTAGTCGTAAATGTTACTTGTATCAATCGTTTGGAATTGCAAGATTCAAAGGAGTACGATGTCAAGCGTAATCACTCCAGAATGGGACTTTAGAAAAAGAATTAAAATCCTATTTTATAAAATGAGTATTTGATAATGGTCTCACTAAAGTAGAGAATTTCTATTCTAGATAAAACTTCTAAATAAATTAATAAACTCAGAAGTTTTTATATAATTTTTACTTTTTTTTTTTTATTGATGGAAATAAAAATTTAACATTAAAAATGATGCCAGTCTTTCAAAAATTGCTGCTGTATTCAAATCTTGTATATAAATTTGAATATTTGTCTGACTATTATACAAATCCACACTGCTCCAGTATTGCTCCAAAATTCTTAAGGAACTTTGCTGGTGTGTGGAAGGAGTCATAAGTATTTTCCACATTCATTTTTTTTCTCCTTTTAGTGTTTTTTCAAAAATTTCTTTTTCTGCCATTAACAGATGACAGCAGTATCACTAATTCTGATATACTTGAAGCTTTTCCTTTAGAATTTATTTCTTGAAATGTATTTTTTAATAATTTTCTTCCTTGTGTAAGATTATTCTTAGTGTTGAAATGATATTTTTTAATAATTTATGGCTAGCTCTCAAACAAAATGTCGCAAAATTACAAATTTTACCTCATTGGATGAGAAAATTAATCATCTATTTGTAGTACATTTTTGGAAATAGCACTGAAAAGCATTTTCCGATTAAAAAAATTTTTTTTTAATCATCTAAATGGAGAAATCCATCGATTGAAATGAAATGATATTCATATAACAAACAAAATGATCATTTGATACCCTTTTTTTTAAAAAAAGAAAAGAATAGGGGGGAATATTTATTATTATTACAAATTTTTAACTGTAGAAACAATAAGGCAATTTTTATTCCCATATTCGTTCTTACAAAGATTTCCACTTTACTAAGCCTACTTCTCGCACATTTTGCATCACGGTCTATGTGTTTGTGATTATTATTCTTCATAGATTCTTTTGAAGATCAAATTTATTCATTTGTATGTTTTTTGATAAAAGAAATGCTTTTATACTTTTCTAAAATTTTGGCTGATATTGATAATTATGCATTTTTTTAATGCAACGTATTATTACTCATTAAATATTTTATGCTCAGTAGCAGAACTTTTAAATATCAGTTAATCTAAATGTAACATTTCATCATTAGTTACAACTTCATTTAAAAATTAATTATTTTATGAACTCCCATTTTTTTAAAAATTATTTTTTAATCCTGAAAGCCTTAAAATTTTGTTTAATGAACTGGAGACTTTACCTCCATTGGCTTTAAATTTATATCTTTCATTTAGCTAGTTTATTTTGTAAATCACCTTTTTTCCTTGAAGACTAATCTGCAATTCACATAATCTTACTTTACTAAAAACATAATTTAAAAAATTGATCCTTCCATCTGGATTGTTATATTTCTTCAGTTCACTTGTGCGAAGAATGGGTATACAAGCTAGTGCTCAATAAAAATGAGGAAAATGTGTATGTATATATATTTATATATACATATAACTCAAAATAGTTTATGTCCTTTGCCTTCTAATTAAATTTACTTAGCTAAATCATAATTATTATAAACAAGTACCAAAAACTAAATTTTAAGAATAAAACTTATGAAAATAACAACAAAAATTTTGATAAGTCTAAAAATAGACCCTTTACAGCCTTAAAAATATATCGTGCTTTTCTATCATTTGTATAAATTCTGGGCAATTAGATTGGATGATATGATTTTATATAATACTGAGGAATATTTACAATAGTATTATATTTTGAATAGTTCAAAATATGGTTATTAAATTATTATGTAGCAAAATGGTACTTGTTTATTATAAAGGTGCCCAATAATTAATCGCCAAGCGACTAAGAAATACTGCCAAATAGGTTGTATCAAGAGATAAGCTTCATGAGTTTGGCGACAAGTTGGCGTAATCATAATTTGAAGGGCATCGTTATAACAGACAAGTACTGAAAAAATTTATTTTCATATATTTTATTTTATTATCGTATAATTTTTTTTTATATCTGAATATTGAAAACTTTTTTTTACTGTGTTAATTACCTTGCATAGTTATTTAATGCTATTTTATGCTTTCTTTTAATTATCATCTATATGTTTTTGGTGTGCTGGTTTTTTACTTGTGGTTTAGATCAGTAAAATTAAAAATGCTTCTATTCCTATTAAAAATCCAAAACTTGCCTTGTATGATTCCTTCTGATATATTTGGTCTAGCATGTTAAGGAAAAACTTTTGTTACTAATTCATACCTTGAAATTTACTTGTTAAACAAAACGAAGTTTAAGGTTGTTTACGCAAAATAGATTACATGCCTCTATCCATTTATAATAAAAACTATTCAATATTCTGAGATAGAAACAAACTTTAAAAAAAATTCATCAACTAGAAAAATAGTTTGGTTCTGATACGAGACATTTCTTTTGTGTAAATACATGCTTGTTCACTTTGTTTTGAAATATAAATATTTCTCATTTAATTTAGAATCTTGTTCTATTTTAGCTGAACTTGTAACTATATAACTTCATAGAAGGAATTGATTGTGTGCTCCTAAATGTTTAGTATATATTAACACAAATTGTTTATTTGAATATTTATTAAGAGGTCAAAATTTGGTAAACCTACTTTGTGTTACATTTTTAGTTCATTTTTATGTAGTTTTTCTCTTGCAATTAGTTATTATTCTTCAACCTTTTTTTTTTTTTTTTTTTATCAACTCCATGAACTATTTTGAAATCTCCATTTTTTTAAATTAAAATTCTTTGGTTTCATTTATAATCATATGTACTTCAATAAAGAACTAAGTCCAGATGTATGTAAAATTAATTTCTTTGACAAATTTTCCATTCTGATAAACAAGTTTTAATTTCTATAAATTTCTCATATTAAATAACTTTTTAAAAATAGTTATGAAATAGTATTAATTTTTTAAATTATTAAATGCTGCAGGATAATTCATGATCTTTTTTGAGAATATTTTATGAAAGGCTATTTGTTCTTTATTGCTGTAGATTTGTTCTCTTTGCTAATTTTATTACAATAATGATGCTTGTACTAGCAAATGCTTTTAATTAACTTCTGTTCTGTTTTGAAGTGGGTATTCTAAAACAAATTAGTATAGAGTGTAATTACTGAATATTATTAATAAAATTAATACCTCAATTTCTAAAAAAAAAGACTTAGCACTATTATAACAATTCTTTCAGAAGTAACTGAATTTGAATAGAAGCAGATATCTAATAAAAATTTTCAAAAAGGAGTCGAAATATATCTTTTTAAAATTTTGAGTTTTATGCTATATCAATGAAACATAGGATAAAAATAAATGAAATATTAATTATGGAATGGCATAACATTACTATTTGAATACAAGCATACAGTAATTAAAAAATGTCATTATTTCAATTGATTATCAGTGATTTTGTATAATATATAAATGGAAGCTAAATTACCAATATGGTGAGAATTTCTTGTTATTTTCATAACCAGCCTATAAGAAGTTAATTATATAAATTGAAGTACATTATATATATTTCATATTAAAAATGTTATAAAAAGTAATTTAGATTTTACAGTGATGTGCTAGTAACTTTTGCTTTTTTTTGTTTAAATCGATTGCGTTGCACCACAATGTGCCAATTTGAATATAATTTTCAATAAAGATAAATCTAATTTTTTTGTGATTATTTTAAAATTAGTTCACTTTTAATGAAGTAATTGATGTGATGAAAATTTTATTATATTTATAACCTTTATACCATAGTGAAAAGCTGGAAATTTAAAAGTTGTGAAATCATAATTTTAATTAAAATACAGTAGTACCTGTTGTAAGGGGTACCTCAATTTATAGAACAATTCTGTTGACCCTGATTTCTTTGAATAGTATATGTATTTGCCTCTTGGGATACCTCTGTTTGAGGGATAAAATGTCTGATCTGGTAGATGTCCCTTACTAGAGGGGGTACTACTATATTCATATTTTTTGAATTTCAAAATTTGTATCATACTTAATTTTAAACTATATTGTTATTCAAAGTTCTAAAGGAGAGCTAAGTACTAAATTTTAACTTGATGAAACCCTCATATTTTTATTTATGTTTATGTTCCTGCTGTATTCAATTTTATGAAGTGTAAAATGTGAATTTTTTTTACTTTCTCAATAACTAAAATTTTATATCTTCATTGGAAGATATTAATATTGTAGTATTATACTAGAAGAGATTAATATTGTATTATACTAATTGGCATTTCTGGAATCAAAAATCTTAAATCTGTTTTTTGAATAATATATGTTTTCCTTTTCGAATTGATTTTTTGAAAAATCTATTTTTAGTTTCTTCATTCCTTTGCATTGTATTTAAATTCTCTTTATATGTTTCATTCATTTATACGTGTAATTTTTATTTTTTCTGTTATTTGGGAATATTATATTAATGAAAATTAATTTGTTAATAAAAAACAATTTTGAAAAATCCCAAATTGTAAACTGATATTAAACTTCCAAAAATAGTGCCTTGTAGTTTATTATAATTCATGGATGAAATGATTCTTCACAGATCTCTGATAATATTCTGTTTATACTGTATTGTTCACTACTTGTTTCTTTTTTTCAGGCTTTGGATCGAGTGTTACTTTCTGAGGACAATCCATAAACTTCCATAATTGAGCAGATATTAAATGTTTTTTTTTTTTTTTTTTAATAATGTAAGATTTAAATTACTTTTTTTGCATTGAAGATTTTCTACATTAACTAAGTTTCTTTTTTTTTTCTTTCTATCTTATTTTATATATATATGTTTGTTTATTTTTCTTGCATTTTTAACAATAATAAATGGATATGAGTGATATAGTTGTTATAGATGAGGATAATGGTGATTTAGAAGAAGGAGAGATTACAGATGATGTTGAACCTGAGGTTGAAATATTGAGCTATCCCAAAACTAAACCAAAAAAATTACCGCGTCGCTACGTTCTACATGACAGAAGTTCTAATAGTAAGCATAGAAATTGCAAACATAAAACAAAAAATAAATTAAAAAAATCGACTAAATTTTCTTCTATGCCCTTTAGGAAACATAAATCGTCTTGCCCTCGCCATAATGTAGAGAAATATGGGTTGTCGGTGGAGCGTTTAAGTACTGCAAAAAATGAGTCAACTTTATGTGATTTAAAACACAGAGAAAATCGTAATAATTATGTATCTACAGTTAAAAGTGCCTTTAAAAATTATACAAGTCCCCCTCGAGCAGCTTCAAACTTAAGAAAGGTTGGCCCAAATATTGAAAATGAGGATAATTTTTCTCAGTTATTATTAAATTATAAAAAAACTCAAGAACGTTGTAACCAGAAAAATGATAAAGTTGATTCAAATTGCCTAGATAATTCTTCAAAAAAGGGCAACACTACACAAATAATGAATGATAGAAAAGATCATGTTTCTCCTTCACAACACCATTCTCATGAAAAACTCTTGTTGGCTTCAACAGAGAAAAAGGAGAATGAGAGTGAAGATGATGATGTTGATGAATTGCGAAGAATAGCTCTTGCTACATTTACTAAGAAATCAGTAGTAGATAAAGAATCTTCAGTAAAAACAAATGGAGTGACTTCGTTTGATTTAAATTATGTATCTAATCCACCTAGTGAAGTTCCAGCTCAGAAACCTTTAGAATCGTATCAAGTTGAGTGTGATAATGGTTCTCATGACAATTATGATGTTGTAGATATGGATATAGATGATGATGAAAATTTTGAAAATGTAAGTAATGATGATTTATTTATAATTGATAAAACTCCAGCAGTTTCTGAATTTAGCCAAAATTTCTCTAATGTTGAACATACTCAAAACCATAATATCAATATACATGATGTTTCTCAAAGTATCCCTTTAGAAAATGGAATTCATCATTTTCCACCTAATCAGTTTAAGTCCAATGATGATTTTGAAGAAGAGCTTTTACGTGCAGAATTAATTGCAAGTTTAAATTCATCCCAAAGGAAACTTCCATCTCTTTTACCTTGTAAAATTCCAATGAAAGGAAAACCTGAAATTGCCAATAAAACATTGAATAGTGTTCAGAAAATTATTATAGCAAAACAACATTCTGTTTATTCTAAAAGGCCTGTGAGGAATCTTATGAAAAGGTCTTCTAAAACAGTTGTTCAAGGGAAGTCTAACTTTTTAAAATTAGCACCTAAAACACTTAAAGCTCCCCCACCAAGAAGTATAAATGCTGCTCAAGAACGCTTGATAATCACATTAAATAATGATACCTCCACTGAAGAATCTGAAGAAGAATCTGATAAAAATACAGCCATTCAAGAAAATGTTCCTGTGTCTAGTATAGAAGCTCTCATTTCCAGTGCAAGACAGAAATCTGATGTGTCTCACTCTAAAATCTCAAATTCAAATAATGTATCTTGCTTGTCAAAAGCACAACAAGAAGAATATAACAATTTAAAGAAAATCTTAGCTGAAAAAGAGCCCTATTCGATACAACCACCAATAGTCAAAGAGAAGAATGTACCTGATCAAACACATTTAACATTCTTAGGTGATAAAATTTCTGTTGCCAAAACCACTTTAGAAAAAGAGATTGGAAAGCGAAAACAAATGCAAGCAGAACTAATGAAGAAAAAACAAAATTATATGGCTTCAAAACTTAAAGTCCAACTTTTAAAGGAACAATTGCATGCTGCTGAAAAACTCAAGGCTGCCAATTTAGAATCATGGAAGCAATGTTCTGCTAAGTTAGATGTTATTAAAAAATCTGTTTCCAAATGGGCAACTTTTGTTCGGTTGTTAGAAACTGAACTGAGCAACAGAAGTTCACAGTTAGAACAAAACCCTCCTGCTCCTCGTATTTAGAAGTAATCATTTTGCCCTCATTACCCAAATTTGTTAATTAACATATTGTATAAAGTCTCTTTTCAGGTACTTTGAAACAGTACTTATTCTGCTGTGATATTAAATCATCCGTAGAAAAATTTTGTTTATAAAAGTGAGTGGACCAAAGGTTTGTTTTGCCATGACAAAAGAAATACATTTTGATAGGGAAAATGTACAGAAAAAAAATGTGTATAACGTGTATATTTTCATATAAAATCATTGTGTTCAGTTTTGAAGTGATTGTATATTGAATTGGAATATTATGTAAGTTGGTGCTGTTCCTCTTATTATATACTTAATAATAAAAGGAAATGTTATTTAACAAAATAGATTTTAAATTTGTACATATGCAGAAAATAAATATTAAGAGACTGTCTAGTCTCCTCCTATAAAAGGTTTTTACTTTAAAAATGTTTCCAATTGATTGCACAATTTTGTAACTAAGGCAGTTTTTTTTTAAATAAATTTGTTGTTTATTGTATTTAATCTTTATGTGTATGTGCCCAACATTTTTCATTCATCTTAAATTTGATAAGGATAGTAGAAAAAAACCATTACTTAAATGTTTTTTTTTCTTTCCTTATTTTTAAATTAATTTTTAGATACAATTAATACTTTTTATCAATTTTTATTAGTTTTATCAACACTTTAAAGTATTTTTACAGTATATATTTTAAATATCCATGCTATATTAAATCACTCATACTTTTGGCATATTTATTCAATACATTTTGTCGGAAGTATTTAATCTCTTTTAAAAACAAAAAGTTTGTGATTTAAGGACATTTTGAACTTTAAATATGTTGTTGCAGATTATTGGTGTGTTGGTAAGGTGCGAGAAAAAAACTTATGTGTAAAACTGAATAAATTTATTTAAAACAATATAGCTTATTAGAAAAGAATACATTAATAGGTTATATCTGTTTTCCACAACCTACACTTTTTTGGCTTTTCTCATTCCACTAAACTCCTCACTCTCAAGCTGCACTCCCTGGCAGAATGTAATGGGAATTATCTAACACATGTATTTTCTTATTAAAAATACAATAGTTATATTTATTCAATACATTTTTAAAAATCTGTTTTTCATATTTAAAAAATAGTGCTCATGACATAGAAATCTCTGTCAGTAATCTTGTTACTTGATTCTGATAATAAATCCCAGCTTCATGATTTACAGGTTTTCATTGCTTAAGCAATATAAAAAAAAACTAATTCATCCTTGAAATGTTTTATTGGGTGGTTTACTTTTTGGACCTTAATTTAGTGCACTGTAGGCATTTTTTAATACATTAACCTTTAAATATTTTTATAGAGTTTGTTAAATTTAACTTATTTCCTAAGTCAAAAAATGTATAAATGATCTATTCCCAACAGAAGTTTTTTCATTGTTTAACAAAAATTGTATATTTTTATGATATAAAAGTTTCTTTTTCAACTGTTGCACCATTACCCTTTTTTTTTTTTTTTTTTTTTTTTCAGATATAGAATTAACCATTCTTTAGATTAATATTTTTTTATTCAAATAATTTATGTGGTTTCAGACTTGGTTTCTATTTTTTAAGCAAGTTTGAGAAAAAGAAGAGTAGTAAATATTTCATATTTTTTATGACTCAGATAATAAAACATTTATGGGCTGAATTTGATTGATTATGAAGTAATTCTAAAGACATGACAATTATCTTCATTCTAGAAAAAAAATTGCAATTGAAATAATGTCATCTTAAAAAAGCTGCTCAAAATTGACTTCAGAAATCACTATTTGTCATATATAATTCTTAATGTTTTCTCTTGTAGTGTAGACTCACTGTAAATATATTTTTGACTTCTACAGTGTTGGTGTAATAATATCGCCCAATACCTGTGGAAGGAGTATATTTGCTAAAATATATAGCTATTCATTGACTGCAAAATATCTGTAGGAGGGAAGGGGGGATTTTTGGAATTAACTTAATAGTAAATAATTTAAAAATAATTTTTTAAAAGGAAAGGTTTATTTGTTTAAAAATTTTACGGATCTCTGCTAAAAAGTATGTACATAGTAGTAGTAGATAGTTCATAAATAGTAGCAAAATTTTTGTAGCTTGCCATAGAATTAAAAAGCTGAGACTCGATTTCATCTTATGTTCACAGAGTCAGTTATGTAAAAACATAGATTAGATGAACAGTTTGAGATATCTGCATAATTTTGTCAGTGTATAATTTTTTCTCTGGAGAATAATCCATAAATTGTTATATTCATTTGTTAGATATTTAAAAATGTGATTTCGCGTGGTAGTTTAGTGCTTAGTCAATTTCCACAGCCAATATGTGCCCTTCCACCTTCATAATCAATCTTCATCCCTCAAAAATAAGATGTTCTAAGTCTAATAATTGAGTGTAATTGTATTATCCTCGCGCTAATTATGCACATTTGATCTTTTTTTAATGGGCAGATTTCTCAGTTTAAATTTTGCGATCGCATTTGCATTAAGAGGGCTAGAATTTTTTGGTTGGTTTTGGAATCTGATAAATGATAACAGTTCTATCACCTTTTTTATCGAATAAAAAAATGCAGACTACATCATCTTTATGTTCTGAAATTAAAATCATAAAATTTTAATGTATTTCAAAAAAAATACACTGTCTCTATAAACAACAGTAGCCAGTCTTAAATACATTCAGCTTTCTGTTGTCTCCCACAGAAAAAGAATTGGTTGGTTGGTGTTATTTGGGATATAGAGCAACAAAGGTTATTATCCCCTTTCACAGATTCTTTTAATTCAATAAACAAAAATATTTCATCTTTTGCTAGAATGCTCTGAAAACTTGTTTATTAGTTTCTGTTCTCTCCAAAAATTTCTTTTCTATGGGACGCATATTTATTGCAAGCCATAAGAATATGTTCCAAATCATTGACACGGTTACAGGTTCATTGTGCATTATCATTTAAATTGAATTTGTGCAATAATCCTAGGGTTATGATCATTTTGCTACGTTTCGGGTGCTTAGTATTTCCTCTCTTCTATTTTTTGATCCATTTGGATATTATGTCTAGGGGGGGGGGGGGCCTCAGATTTCGAAATATTTGCTTGAATAAAAGTTTCGTTAGTTTTTCTCATTCTGTCGTGGAAAATATCATTGATGTCTTCCGAGTCAATGTATACATTGGATTCCTTTACCGATTTTGCTAGATAATCCGCCTGTTCATCCCAACAAATTTTCGAATGTTCCGGAATACAAAGCAGAATCGTTTGAGTATGAAAATGCAACTATAACTCTGAAGATTTTAATGGCTTATCTGTGAATGACTTTTGGAGATTTAATATGGTAATTTTTTAATGCAGAAAGCACAGAATAGCTATCAAGAGAGAATTATCATATATTTGGTTAGTTCAGTTTTAAGTCATTTGGAGCTTGGCATATGGCAAGTGCTTCTGCTATAAATATAGAATTGATATGATTTACTCTATAGTCGAAAGATGCATTTTTCGGGATACCTGCTATTGATGTCGTACTTTGGCTTTTTGACGCATCCGTAGCTATTATGAAAAAATTCTGATTCCTATTTCATCAAACAGCCCTTTTATTACATGAGTTGGTAAATTTTTATTTTGAAATCCAAATTCCTCTGTATGAATCTCACAAGGGAGATACGTCAATCTGGGTATTTATGTAATTTATTTTTCGTCAATGTCCAAAATATGAAAAATATTCTTGATGTTTCTGTCCCCTTCCAGATTTATTGTTTTAAGGCTATTGCGGTGTATAGGAGAAAAGTTATCATTTGATGTATGAGATATAAAAAATTTATTTTCCAATCGTCTTGTTTTTTTTACAGAAAATTTCTTGTTTGGCCATTTGTAAGATCCCGGTATTTGGGGTGCATTGTGGAAGTCCCATGTCAATACTAATAGTTTTGGTTTGTATAATATTGAAAGGTTTGAACTGGTTATCAGACCATTTATTTTGTACAATAAGAAGTACTGCTTATACTATTGCTAGTTAATTAAATAATTTTTAAACTCTTGGGTTGTATCGTGTTTATATGTCATGCCTTTAAGGGCATTGTTTTTTTAAAGCTTTATTTTTCATTTGATTTATTATAAAATTATTATGCTTCCGCTCAGAAAATATGCTCCCAAATATTTAATGAAGGATTGTCATGGGAATGGATACCCAGCAGCAAAAATGCCTGGACACAAAGATGACCACGATCCAAAAAATAACAATTTATTTTAGATGAAATATTTCACGCTTTAACTAAATCGTTCAAAGGGGCTGTGGAAGCCAAATATGCATTCCAACTGAAAATTCCTATGCAAACAAAAACAGCTTCGTCTTCCATCGGCCAGAACCCACGTCTCCAGCCCCAATTCTATCTTTTCTCCTGTTCGATTTTTTTTTCTTTTCCTAATTGTTTCAGCACTTCCTTTGTAGTTTTATCAGACGGTCGCCTCGGCTGCACAATGGTTAGCGAGCTTTAGATTTTTTTTTTTTAATCCTTACTCCTCCCCGCTAAGGGAACCTCGTCCGTCGCCTTAAGGATGATGATGCTACTTAAAGTTAGAGAAAAATACTAACACAGTATTAAATATAGGCAAGATCTCAATGTTGTATGCAACTCTAGCAAACAAACAGATAATAATTTACAGTAATATGATGCAAGCAAAGAAATCTCCCATATTTAAAAATGTGAATCATTATTGTGACACAGTTGCGAATAACAAGAAAAGAAACCATACATGAGTGGAACAGCGGGCTCGACCCAAGTGCTCTGAATTTAGTCAACACAGTCTATGACTAACCTTGATAAGGCATCTGCATTACCATGCTGAGTGCCTTTCCAATATGATTAGATTATACCTTTGCAATACTAGTGCCCACCTTGATAATTTTGCTCCATGAGGAGTACTACTGGTCAAATAAGTTAAAGGGTTGTTGTCTGAAATGACCTGGATCCGAGTTCCAAATGCCCAAGTATAGAACTTTTTCAATGCTTCCAGGACTCAAAATACATCTCTCTCAATAGTAGACCATTCATTTTTTTTTTTTTTCTTTTTCCCCATCTCTTTTCTCAGTTCCAGTTTCTCTGCCATCAGCCATTTTAACACCATATCGAGAAACAGCTTTTGAGAGAGTTTCATTGTTACTCACATATTCACTGTATTGTTCCGGAGCACCAGGATAGCATTCAGCATAACCTTCAAGCTTGCTGGTTAATTTTGCCTTCAATCTTCTATCATCCCTTTTATGTACACCAAGCAAGAGTGTATCCTTGGATCGATCTTCAATAATTTCACCATATTCGGGTGATTAAAATATTATCACGTCCATTTGTACGTTCTCTGTTTTTTTTTTTTTTTTTTCTCTGCGTTTTGCATCCATTCTTTGTTCTTTAAAATACGATTTCCTTTTTTCAGGAGCTGCATTCTTGTTTTGTTTTTCTTCTCTTTCCAAGGTAGGTGTCCCACTTGAGGACATTCGACGTCACATTTTAATGCTTATTCATCAGACATGGCAGGAATCTTTTGAGTCTCCAGACTAATAATAAATTACACTCGGTGAAGCCTATCATTGGAGAATGGCCTGTTTTTCCAATGCGAAGAGCTGATGTCAGATTGACTCGCCTTCGCATTGAACATACTCGATTTACTCACAAACATCTTTTGTTCGGAGAAGATGCTCCCGAGTGTCCTTCCTTCCATGTCCCTTACTCTATTCATCATATTTTAATTGACTGTCCGGTGTTTGATCATCATCGTCGGACTTTTTTTCATTCATCTGTTTTAAATCTATCTGACTTGGAGGGGGGGAACTCCCCACCATAATTTATTTGCTTTTTTACGACATATTGGTCTTTTACACCACATTTAAATTTTACCTTTTGTATGTCTTTTTGTGTTAGTCTTGTGTTTTTAATGCCATTACTGTCTAATCAATTTTAACTAGTGTTTGGCGCAGCATAGCCTACTTCGGCTCTTGCGCCATTAAAACCTACAGTCACTCTCTCACATTCCAAGATAGATACACAGTCTTCAATATCTCTAAATATACTATCATCAGCAAGTTAAGGTCTTTTAGTTTTCTTTTGTCTTTCTTCTTGGTCTTTTTATTATTCAAGCCTTATAAATAAAATGAAACTTCGAGTTGAATTTTTAATCACAATATCATTAGTAGTCAACGTTGTTTGCGATTCAAAACTGGGACAATCGGCTTTGCTTCTTAGTAGAGTTGTAGGAATGTCACTGTCAGCATATTCATCTTCCAAATCTACAATGTACGTCATTCTGTTTGGAAGAAAATCGCTTTTTTCCGGATAGCGATTTTCGAAAATTAATTCCCAGTAAGGTTTCGGCATTTTCTTCATTGTAATGCTTGTTATTCCGCATTAAGTTGACCAAATCAATTATCTTGAGATTGGCGTTCGGATCCTCTCCCAATTCCAATCCAGAGACCGTAGGTCTACCTTTCGATTTCTCATCAAAAATGCTATGCTCAATAGAGAAAACGAACAAGTCCTAAGTATAATGAGACTAACCTGTAAGTCCAGAATTTAAAAAAAAAATACTTCAATTATTCCTGTTAATTTTAGCCAAAAATTCCACAAAGTAATATCTGAATTAAATACATTCAGTCATTAAAACTATATATATAAGGAATACAAATTAGCAGACGGTTTCATTTCTTATCAGAACAAATAATACTATGAGGAATACAGAATAGCAGACGATTTTTATTTATTACCAGGCACGTGCATAGGACGAAAAAAAAAAAGAAAAATTAAAACTACATCGAACGTACTACCGCCTAGCGAGTCATGTATGTAATTTCTTTGTGTGTGCGCGTGCTGAGCGAAAGAGGGGGCAGTGCAGTGCGCCTGACTGATGCTTTGCTTGCGGGTGCAGAGACAAGATACTGATACGGTACACGTTTCCACTTCCTGCCCCCCCCCTCAACAGCTGATCATGTTTGGCGCTGCATAGCCTACTTTGGCTCTTGCGCCATTAAAATCCACAGTCACTCACTCAACAGCTGATCGATGGTACTCTCCTCTAAAAAACACCTAGCTTGAGTGAGCGACATTTTATTGTTTCTTACGTTCATTCGTTTACTTAATGGCAAGCTGCAAAAGTTAACCTCGTCACTGACTGCAGTGTTTTCTGAAGCGAAGAGTCGTGGGTTCGAACCTTGATGCCACTAAAAACCCGCCATGCAGCCGGGGCTGATGCATGTTATATCTGTTATGGCTCAAAATCCTCCAATTGGCATAATGTGGAAGTTGGGATTCGGGATGCCTGGTCAAGTGTCGTCTTCGTCACTTGACCATGGTTCAAAATTACGAGGTCCTTCGTCAATAGCCGAAGCTTATATTGCTCAACCGTCAATAGCCGAAGCTTATATTGCTCAACCGTCAATAGCGTATATTGCTTCTAGTGCGACGTTAATAAAAACTAAACTAATTCATACACCTACCAGTTGGTTGTAGCTCTTCGATACGTTTCTATCAGAAAAGCCTGCGGCAATGATCCCTTGTATGTGTGCTATCAGGCGTCTCTCATAAAGCTCACAGAATGGAAACAGCAGCTCTCAACTTGCTGGAAGAACCTGAACTAAATTTAAAAAGAACTATCGGGGCCAAAGTTACGGCAATGTTTCAAACATGCCGGGAGTATACTCGAGTCTTCAGAGTCGAGAATATGAGGAAAAAAAATTTCCTTGTTGAATTTGTACCATATGCAGCCTATTCCTTAAGCCGAGCTGATTGTTTTGCTGCAGAAAAATCCTGCGCTGAAGCTACTATGTTCTTTTCTTTTGTACAAGGACTTTACTGTTTTTTTTTTTTTTTTTTTTTTTGTCATCTACTCATAGATGGAATGTATTAAGAGATCATGTGCAAAGAAGCAATGAACAAAAGCTGAACACAGTTTTCTTATGTTGAAATCATTGAGTGAAACTAGATAGTCTGCAAGGACATATGATCTCTGAACTCAAATTTCAAATCGTAACAAAATCAAGAATGCCCTTGAAGATTTAATTGAAGACAATACTAAGACACCTTTCACAGCTGAACGGTTCCTCAAAACACTAGAAAGTTTTCAGACTACTTTGTTAACGGTGATTTGGGACGAAATCTTACAATGGATGGACAAAACTGATGAGATACTACAGAAGGAAGAGCTTGATCTTGGCGCTGCTAAGGAGTTACAGACATTATCTTTGTTTTTTATCTGGAAAAAAGATCCAACTTTGATGATTACGAGATAAGAACTTTAAAACTATCTGAAGTATCTAAACCCAGCTATAAAAAAATCAGAAAAAGGATTTTTTTTTTCCTGGTGAGAAAAGAGAGCGACTCCAAGAGAAAAATTTCGAGCTCGAGTTTTCTTACTAATTATTAACAATATTGTAACACAAACAAAAGAAAGGATTGCTACGAAACTCTCAACACAAGATTCCAGATATTCAGAAATCTTCATGAAAAGGAGGAAGATGTGACAAAACGGGCGAAATACTTGGCTCAAAGCACCACCAAAGACATCAATAAAGTACAATTTGTGGAAGAGTGTCAACATTTCAAAATATATATGAAGGTGGAAAAAATGACAACAAGAGGAATCTCTTCCTACTAAAGAAAAACAAGTTAGAAAGTTCCTCCCCAAATTTAGAAGTCGCAATGAGAATTTATTTGACTCTTCATGGGACAAACTGTGCAGCAGAGAGAAGTTTTTCTCCCCTTATGAAAGTTAAGACTGAAATGAGATCTACTATGGGAAATGAAAAGCTTGACAGTTTGACGTTGCTATGCACTCAAAATAATATTACGATTGAAATTGATTACAATGGTGTCATTAAAATTTTGCATTGATCAAAGCTCGAAGAAAATCTTTGTTGTACAAGTACAATGACATTGACTCAACAAAGAATAAATGTATCTAAAAGTAAAGGATAAATAAGCAATACGCGCGCGATGAAAAAGATAACTAATTAACAAATTGAAAACAGCTCATACAATATTGATTACTGTAAAAAATTGCAAACGGTTTCATTAATTGTACTAATTTACAAAAAAGTGGGTGGGTGGTCCGTGATGCCGTAAGGCAGAGGTCTTCAACATGGGTTCTGTGGAACTTTGGCAGGATTTCCGCAAGACATCACTATTTCCTTAATCATAGCGTCAAGATTTTAGTAAAATTTTATTATTTTTTTGATAAAGGATCGAATTCTTAGATGCAGTGTGCTTTAAAAATAAATAAAAATGTTTTATGGATAAGATAATAATCTTAAATTTCATAAAAGTCACGTGTTTCAGATATATTAATTGGGACGCATTGGGTCAAATATTAGTTTCTAATCTTTAGCTCAGGTGAAGAATCGCCCTTTTACTTGACCACTTATTTCTCTAAATTCAAGATATAAAGTAAAATTGACACCACTCTTTTAAAATTAAAATTTTGGAAAGGTTACATTTTGAAAGAGAGTATTGAATACTTTCCTAATTTGCATAACATTTTAGTAGACGGTAAAGCTAATCCAGATAAAAATTAGTTTGGTACAACATTTATCAGATCTGCAAAAATTATTAAATTACTTATAATTTTTTTTTATTAATTTGTTATAATTTAAAATATTGTTGCTTTTGTTTATTATTCATAAAATATATTTTAGAAAAAAAAAAAAAAAAAAAAAAAAAATTTACCTTATTATTTTACTAAGACAATTCTTTTGTGATAAAATAGAGATGTAATAATAATTTTGTAAATTTGAGAAGGACAAAGCTTTGATATCCTATTTTTTCTTCTCTTTGATCAAGAGGTCCCTTCAACAAAAAGGTAAACTCAAAGGGGGTTCCCCGAGGCTTTATTGATTAAATCTGATTTGCACCTGGAGTAGTGTTTTTGGATGTTTGTATAGCCCTATTTAATTCCGAGATATATAACGGTTGATTAAGTATATTGTTTTCGTCACTGAGTAAATTCAAAGGTAGTGGTTCATGGGAAGTATTAGATGCAAAAAAGCTGGCAATCTTATTGGCCTGAATTTGAGGTTCTGTGATGCATCTACTATTAACTTGAAAAATATTTAAATTTTAAAGAGTAGAAAATGTCTTCAGGATGTTGTAGAATGTTCTTGGATTAGATGTATTGCTACATATTGTGCCCCAAGATTATCTCTTTGCCTTTTTTATGTGAAATCTGAGTGTGCTTGAATATTGCTTGTATTTATTCAGAGTTGAGGAGAAATATCACGAATGGCCTTTTTTTGGAAAAACTTTTTGTGCTTGAAAAAATTATTACAAGTGTTTTTCCACCATGGTGGAAATGATTTGTTTGATAATCGAACTTCTTGGGTATTATTTTAGATATAGTTTCAGTTAGTTGTGTCTTGTCACCCTCTTGTTTGTTTAATGTACATTGTGCTTGTTTCATTGCTTCTGCCAATCTACTCGTTTTAAAAATTACTCATTCTGCTTGAGTAATGAGAACTTTGTAACGATCGCTTTCAAAGGAGCAGTCAAAAACAGCTCTTAGTGTGGACGAATTGGTATTTATTGTAAGATCTATAAGAGAAGCTGAACCTATGTACTTCTCTGCTTGGGAACTGTAGTATTAAAGATAATAAAAATTGCGTCTGTTAACCAATCGACAAAGTCATTACTATAATTAGTAGAATGATCGGATTCCCGTATCGGATGATGGAAGTAAAGTCCCTAAAATGAAGGCCGGATTTGTTAATGTTTCCAAGAAAGATTTTACTAATGAGATGTTTAGTCCTCTCGGAGAATAGATATTAATTAAATAGAAAGAAATATTTCTATTTTGACTACAAGTATTTTTTGTTCTTGCGTTTGCACTATCTCTGTAGGAACTTGTTGGGCAGAAATATCCTTTGGTTCTGCTGTTAGCAGTCCTCCGGATCTGTCTGTTCTGTCTAATCTGAAAATAATTTTGTTTGGAAAATGGAGCCTGTCTTCGTCTTTTAAAAAAAAAAGTTTCCTGAATTAGCCAAAAATCAACTTGTGAAAAGGGAGTGATATTTAACCAACTAGTTTTATTTTTTAGGCATGCACAGTTCCATTGCAAAAAGTTAATGAAGGAAAAAGGAAAATTTAACATCTCGTAATTTATATTCTTTTTCAAGGAGATATCGCAACAATAGAAGAGAATGCAGATTACTTTACCTACTGTACAAATTAGAGAAAATGTATAGGACATATATGCAAAATTGGTTATTTCATCATTTGTTACCCTTTTTCTGTGTGATTAGTTAACACATCAATCAATAACTCCCGAGACTAACCCAGAGATGGCACTCGTAGTAAACCAGTAAACAGGTCTTTCTAGAGTACTAACCTTTGCTTGAAACGTGTCAAAATTTAAAGTCGATCGGACCAGAAACAGCTGAGTTATCGAGGTTGGAGTAAAGTCGTTTTGTAGTTTGTTTAAAAAATGGAAAAAACCGAGTTTCGTGTTCTGATAAAACATTGTTTTTTAATGGGTAAAAACACCGTGCAAGCGAAACAATGGATTGAAAAATGTTACCCGGACTCTTGTCCATCAAAAGCAACGATTTGTCGGTGGTTTGCCGAGTTTAAACGTGGTCGTACCGACACAAATGACGCGGAACGCTCGGGTAGACCTGTGGAAGCCGTTACACGGGAAAATGTGAGTGAAGTGACAAAAATTATAATGAAAGATCGTAAAGTGAAGCTCCGTGAGATTGCTGAGATGACACAGATATCATATGGAAGTGTATTTACTGAAAAAGGTTTTTTGAAGTGAAGTGAAAAAGGTTTTTTCCAAGTGGGTGCCGCGATTGCTTTCGATGGAACAAAAACAGCAACGAGTCAATGATTCAGAAAGCTGTTTATCGCTATTTACTCGCAACAAAAAAGATTTCTTGCGAAAAAAGATTTGGAAAAGCGTTGGAACGATTGTATCACCCTAAAAGGTGATTAACAAAAGGTGTTATGTTGATGAATAAAAAAAAAATTTGCAAAAAAAATGTTGTTTTCAATGTTAGACTCGGGAGTTATTGATCGATGTGTTACAACCTTAATATAGGACATAGAGGGAATTTGATTATCAGCACTTTTTGTAATTGTATGTGACTGCTTTTTTCTGGTTGGGTATTTAGTACGAACTCCAAATTCAAAAATACTGCTTAAATGTGTGAACAGTGTTTCTATTTAATTTTTGGAAAATCTCCATTAAAAATTTCGTTTGTTTTTCCAATACAGTTTGAAAGGAATTCGACATTTTTTCATATTTTTGGTCCAAAAGTTACTGCATATTTTCAACGTGTGAATTATCCCTTAGTACTTCGGAATAGTTATCAGTATTAGTAGCTCGAAATCGTCGTCTGGCTTCCAGTAGTGTTAGGTGTTGCCTGCTTTTCGATTCCGATATTTGCTTTTTTTAAATATACACTCATTGCCATAAGTATTTGCGCACCAAGAAGTAAAAGTAGGATTGTTACGAAACTTGGTATGAAGGTACGTGTTAGGTAAATATGTAAATGATTAGAAATGCAGCGTGATTGCTCATTGTTTAATGCAACCAGAGGACGTTGAACTTCGCTCTCCTTCCATTATAAAATAGGTAAGCAGAGCTTGTTTGCCTGTATTTAATCTGTTGCAGAGAGACGCCTTTTACCTTGAGATGCCTTTACATCGCCATCGGAGACAACTTGAGTAGCTATCAGAGATCGGGAGGGTAAGAATCATAAAGATGATGGAAACCGGTTGATAAGTTCGGCGAGTATCTCGCCTCCTGGGCTGTTCTAACTTTACTTTGAGGAGGTGTTGGGACCAATGGACAAAATAGAGGTCTGTTACGTGTTGACCAGGCTCAAAACGCCTTCAACAGACAATAGTTGAAAAAATCGTCACATCATGCGACACGCACGCATAGCGCCAACTGTCTCATTGTCCACTATCCATACACAGATAGCACCTTCACTACGGGCCTCTGTGTGAGTCCGTACCATCGCAAGGCGTCTGGTAGGAGGACAATTGCTATCGCGGCTCCCATTACGTGTACTGCCATTGATACCCACTAGGGTTTCTTTCCCGGGTTCCCGGGAATTATATTTCATTCCCGGGAACGAAGTAGAAGATGATGTTAAAGAAGAGTTTGGCTGTGAAAAGAGGGTTTGTTTGAAAACCAAAACACGCTGGAATAGTTTTTTGGCAATGCTTGAAAGATTTTTAGTAATAAAGTCAGCAATTTTAAAAGCATTAATTGACATTAAAGAACAAATGATGACCAATGTAGAGTTTGAAACTGTTAATACAATTGTAACTGGTTTAAAGCCAGTAAAAATTGGCTTAGATAAATTATGCAGTCGAAATGCAACTTTGCTATAATGAGAGACGCAACATTAATTTAATAGGATTAATGCAATACCCGAATTTTGGGAGAAAATACGAAGCAGCTGCAGTTACAGTCGATATTTCGCGATTGCCTCGTAAAAATTGTTTGGTTAAACAAGCCCAAATGATAGGGACAAGGCTTTTCTGCGTTAAAGAGGACACAATATCCAATACGCACTCAGAAGAAGAGAGCATGGAGATTTTGAAAGAAAAACCTATGACGTTGGACGAAAAATTAGAGAAAGCAATTTACTCTAAAAGAAAAGTTTTATATTGTTCAACCAAAAAAAGTACTAGTCTCAACAAAATCATGAAACAAGAGATGCAGTTGTTCGACTCGACTGAAAATCTATTACCAAACATTATAAAATTATGTGAGGCTTTAAAAACAATTCCTCTAACGTCAGTTGAAGCCGTGAGAGCATTTTCTGCTGCCGGATTGTTCGTCACAAAGCTTAGAACAAGGCTGAGTGATAAAAGTATAAATTGCTTATGCTTTCTGAAATCCTATTTTAAGAATGAATAATCAATTTGTTACACATTTTTTTGTATTTTTTAGCTCATTATATAAATAAGCATTAATTCTGGAATTTATATGTATCTTTATTTTATATAATTATTATTGATTTTATTTAAAAATAACTTGTTTTTAAAATTTTTGAAATTTTGATGTATTCCCGGGAACGACAGTTACATTCCCGGGAATGGAAAAACCCGGGAAATCAGAAACCCTAACACCCACTCACCGTCGCCTCAGTTTGGAGTGGTGTCGCTCTTGAATGGCCTTTTTTTGGAAGAACTTTTTGAGCTTGAAGAAATTACTACAAGTGTTATTACAGGGATGAAATTATTACAAGGACTGCAACCTAATGGAGTCAGGTCATCTTTAGCGACGAATCCAGTTTCAATTTGGGCAGTGATGACAATCGAGTACGTGCGTGGAGGCCCCATGTTGAGCGTCTCAATCTTGCCTTCTCTGTACAGCGGTACACCGCTCCCACAATTGGTGTGATAGTATGGGCAGCCATTGCATTCGACACACGGTCACCTTTAATATTGATCAACGGCACCATAACAGCCAAGAGGTACACGTTCGTGACATTCTTCAGCCATATGTGTTGCCACTCATGGCAGGGCTCCCAGGAGCCATTTTTCAATAGGACATTGCTCGCCCACACACAGCAAGGGTTTCACAGGACTGCCTCTGCTACTTTTCCGCCCTTCCCTTGCCTGCAGGATCTATAGATTGGTCACCAATCGAGCATTTCTGGGATCATTTAAGACGGCAAGTGGAACAGCTAAGGGGCCGCGGTAGCCTAGTGGTCAAGGTCGTGGACTAGCGGCCGGCGGTTTTCGTTCAGTCGAGGGTTCGATCCTTGGCCGCCAAAGACCCGCCGTGTAGCCGGGGCAGATGCACGTTATATCTGTTCGGGGCCCAAAATCCTCCCGTTGACGTGGTGTGGATGTTAGGAGAGGGGGGTGCCAGCTCAGGTATCGTCCTCGTCACTTGACCGTGGTTGAAAATCACGAGGTCCGTCGCCAATTGCCCTCGTGTTGCTTCTAGGGCGACTTTAATAAAAATTAAACTGAACAGCTTAAGAATTTGGTTGAATTGAGGGCTCATTTACAGCAACTGTGGAACGAAATGTCGCAGGACATCATACGGAACGTATGCTTCAATGCCCAACCGTATCACATCATGCATTCACACTAGAAGTGGCTCAACAGGGTATTAAAACCTCCATTCATTTGTAATTTTCTCTACAATAAATGGTGGCCGTGGTAGCCTAGTGGTCATGTTTTCGGATTCGTGGCCGGTGGTTTTCGCTCAGTCGCGGGTTCGATCCTTGTCCGCTGAACATCCACCATGTAGCCCGAGCCGATGCGCGTTAAATTTGTCGGGGGCCCAAAGTCCTCCCGTGGGTGTGTTGTAGAAGTTAGGAGAGGGGGCGCCAGCTCAGTGTCGTTGTCGTCGTCACTTGACCGAGGTTCAAAATTTCGAGGTCGCCAATAGCCCTCGTGTTGCTTCTAGTGCGACTTTAATAAAAAACTAAACTAAAAAAATTCTACAATAAATGATTATTTTGCTTTGATTTTGTAATCACTTACTTACATCAACGTTTTCCTACGTATGTAAAATTTCGTTTCATTTTGCAACTCTTTCTTGATGCGCAAATTTTTATGGCAATGAGTGTATGCAGGATATTGGGGAGGATTAAATGACTTCCTTTACAATTGATGCAGCTTTTATTAACTGTACATTCGGGATATGCCGCAATTTACGCAAGTTTCAAGTTGTTGGCAAAATCGAGAATGATGTAGGAAACTAAAGCACACATTTAGAGCATTGTCTAGGTTCATCTATGAAAACTTGAATATTATGAGTTATAAGCCAGAGTTTAATGTTTTCTGGTTACATGGTATTTCCCAGTATGGTAATCAACACGGAGGAAATTTCTGGATCTGTCCCAGATTTGACAACACGACGAATCTCTACATTATTTGTGTTTTGTAATTCAGTGACTAAATCTTCCAACGATACATTAGTAGAAATTCCGAAGAGGAGAAATCGGGAAGTGGTTCCTTTCCTTATGACATTTAATAATTTTTCTAACGATAAGATCTGTCGTTCACACAAAGAGTCAGCGGGAGAAAATTTAACTATACCATTTCTGGTAAAGGATATATTTAGAATGTTTGCATGTCTTGAAATTTTGCTTTTTATTTCTGTGTGTAATAATAGTGGATTAGCCTCAGGAATACAAAAATGTCCCTGATTATACTCCAAAAGAATATTTCGTTTTTTTTTCCCTCGTGTTACAAGTTCTTAATCACTCAATGAGGTTTTAAAGTATTTATTATTTCCTGTCTCTAACATGGTCTCCATAGGAGGCGGCAACTCTTCATCTATATCTTAAGTCTCAAATTACGATTGATACAGATTGGGTCTATTCGTTGCGAAAAAATGAAATAAATAAAAGGTAATCTTACCGAAATACTTGTATAATGAAAAGTTTGATACCTCAGTCTTTGTAGGCAAAGAACCAAAAAGAAAGAAAGAAAAGAAACTCAAAACTTTTTAAAGGAACATGAACAACTTATATATCAATGGCGCAAAAGCCAAATATCATTCGCGTCTTTACTCATTACCTTATCTCTCTTTCCGCTCTCGCTCGCTCTGCGCTTTTCTTTTCTCTTCACAGAAAAAGGAAATTCTTCGCTTTTATTACATCATAATTTTTTTTCAATTGCAATTAATGAACCAATTTGAAAAACGTGCTGCACACCTATTGGCGCAATATAACATCAATTTTCACATTTGGAACAAGGGACGGAAAATTGGAGATGCGTCTAATAACATGTAATAATAGTTGGAAATTTTCTCATTGAGTGAATTTGCCTTCAATTCCCTCATGTCCAGGTATCCACTGCATGACGGAGTTCTTAAATAAATATAAATCTCTGGTCAGCCAGGTTCCACCACATTGGAAGGCCTCTAAGATAGACAATGTATAACAAAAAATCACCAGACCGTATTTTGACTGGCCAATGACAAATGTAGTTTTTGGGCCTCCAAGATCACTTTTAGTCTATAAGTAAGTTTGAAGTTATTACTCCATGCTTTCTTTTGTTGAAAGCTATCATCCGATAATACAAGATGAACACCAGAAGTGTCAATTGAAATTGTTTCTTTGGACGAACTATCAGTGAATACAGCCCACACGGTGCATGCAAATTAAACTTATCAGCTTTCTTTAATAGTTATTTTGGATTAATTTGTTCCCTCTTACTGGCTGCTTGTTTAGTATCTTACCTTCATTCAATGAAAAAAATTCAAGGCTCCTCTTTTAATTCCCCATGTATCTCTTCAAGTTTCAACTCTTCAATAGACTTTTCACTGACTAACTACTCAGCAGGATAAATCTTCCTCACGCAGCCATTATTCACCACAACTGCAAGATACGGACTTGAAGGCCGCAAGCGGCCAAGGTGCCCGCTGAAATCAACATCATCAGTTAATTAATGTATATATTTTTAGAATATATGCTTCAATTACTTTATTTCCCTTGGCTCTGATTATTGCAGATAGCTCCTTTTTGGTGCATAAGTCTTGTAGCTACATAAGTATTGTAACATTATTTGGAAGACGTGTAGTATAAAACGGATCCATATAAGTAATGATGATTTGTGAGTTCTATGTATAATGAAGATTTGTGAGTTCTATGTATAATGAAGATTTGTGAGTTCTATGT
>BMAW01120975.1:3678959-3699415 GCA_019974015.1 Nephila pilipes | reverse complement strand
GATTTGTGAGTTCTATGTATAATGAAGATTTGTGAGTTCTATGTATAATGAAGATTTGTGAGTTCTATGTGTTCGTAAGTACTAGCGTTCTATCTATTTTGTGTAATGACTACTGTGTTTTTCGTGTATAATTTTATTGGCTCCTAGTATCCTTCAAAATGTTGTTCACTTAAGAATCAAAGATGGAGTGGGGCCAAGAAGCGACCCTTGTAGAACCTAGCTTCTGATTAGTCAATAAGAGTCGTCGCGGTAGCCTAGTGGTCATGGTTTCGGATTCGTGGCTTGCGATTCTCGTTCAGTCGAGGGTTTGATCCTTGGCTGCCAGAGACCTTCCGTGAAGCGGGGCTGATATATTATAGTCGAGAGGATTTGACAAATTTTTATCACGAAGAAACTTACTTTCTTTTTCAATTGTTTCACCTTTGTTCATGCTTAAGAAACTTTTTTTTGAGTGTGCGTAGATATATATGTGAACAACTATTCCATAAGTAAGACATTTCGCAAGAATGATATGTCTTTACACTGAAATAGTGTCTATGGTAGCCAAATAGTTATGTTCTTGAGCTCGTGACTAGCAATGTTTCAACCAAGCAGAGTGGTAGTGATATTTCAGTCGAATCCTGATTTCACGAAGTAGACTCTTAATGCTGATACAGTAAAATCGATAGATGTTCGACGTCATCAAGATTGTGTGCCACGTTTCTAATTATTAAAACAGCTCTCGTGTTTCTTCAAAGTGCATCGGTAATAAATATTCAGTACATTATAGAGGTAATTGTGTAAAATCCAATCAACCATGAAAATTGGCGTAGTTCCATTAAAAGTTACAATAATCATTTCCTATCCAATAACATCAGTCAAAACATTGTTTGTCGGCATTTTTTGTAGTTGTTGAAAATAGTCAACAAGATTTAGCTCATGTACCATTGTATTATCCATATCCTTGGAAATTTTTGTTTTCTAAATTCGAATTTGAATTAACTTCCTCCCTCTTTAATCGAATAAATAATTTGGAATGAAAATAGTGACCGTGGTAACCTAATGATCTCGAACGCGCGGCCGGCGTTGTTTCGTCGAGTCCTGATATCACTAAAGAATCGCCGAGTTGGGGAGGGGGGGTTGCACGTTAAATTTGTCGAATAAAACTATTTTCACCAATACATTCGTGGCTTACAAATTAAAACTTTTGAAGAATTATAGGACCTATAATAACTGAACAAATCGAAAGGAAAGCTTCTCTAGAAATGTATGATCATTTTATCGATGAATGGACACATTTCAAAAAACTGGATCAAATCGTTTTTTCATAGGCGATTATGAAAATGCCAGGACGAGGGTCGATAGATAACAGAGAAAATTTCTAAAGAAAATATTCAGCATTTAACAAGGGACCATCATAGGAAGAATAGAAGATCTTACTATAATGAGAATGTTTTCCGTCTGTCATCTTAGAGAAAATAACAGAATTCTAAAGAAAGAAAAAATGTATGCATACATAAAAATTTACCAAAAAAAAAAAAAAAAAATGTTATATCTTTGGATTGCAGCATCTGGTAAGGTACTATCCTAAAAGATACAGCAAAACGATGCGCAGGAATCTGAAAACAAAGAGATCAAGCAGTGATGGTTGAAACTCGAGCTGAATTCTTTTTAACGAGCAGAAGTAAAACTAAAAATTCAGCCATCAGGGCATGATGATCTCCAATATGCAGAAATCGTCAAAAAGGCAACAACTTTAATTGACTCTGGATCAATGATAGTTGTGGTAAACCCGGATCTTATTCTGGATTAAAAGAATGAGAAAGGAAAAATATATATAATTTTAAAAAGAGCATTCGAAAAAAAATTAAGCTCGCACTTTCCAACGTTCAATTATGGATAAAGAAATCAAAAAGACGAAGAATTAATGTATTTGATACTCTAGAATAATTATATATTAACATATAATAAACTTTTAGTTCATTCTCTTGTAATTCATTTAATATTACATCCAGAAAATCCCGGTTTTGTTTTGTTTTAATTTAAAAATTTCTTGGTATAAAAAGTAAATAGTCTCTATTGTCTAGACATAAAGTTTTGATTCTATTTTTAATGATTCTATGAATCACAGCAGATGATTTTGATAAAGGATCTTCCTTACCTCCATATGAGATCGATTATTCTCAGTTGATGTGCTGGGTGCTACATTGTCCTTTTAGATGCTTGAATTTTCTAATGCTGAATCAATCTATATATTGCTGGATAGTTTTTGTCACATACTAGGTAGACGAATGAAGATTTAGAAGCAGCATTTTCCTTCTCCAAATGGAACATCCTGCATGATACACTTGAATATGTAGTAGCAGAGGTCTGAACAAATGGTTGTACATGGGCTTTTGAATGATGTCGCCTTAGGTTGTCCATTTTTTAAAAAGTGCTATTGCAAACTGTGGAGGTCACTGGGGTGTTTTAATAGGGCGAATCAAGTTTCTTTTTAAAGAAAAAAGCTTCTGCAGTCTAGACATACAAAGCAGTTTTCACGGATTGTCTTGAATGGCTTATTCCATTGCGTATTGCTGATGTCGCCAAAATCCTTTTAAACTAATACATTTCTATCAATTGAAATAACAACCATCATTTTTATAGTTATTAAATAATGTAATTCTTTTAAACTCAAAACAATTTGCTATCAAAGTTGAAGTTATAAAAGTAAGAAGCAATTTCTTCCTATGGAAAGTATGAAATTCAAACGAAAGTTACAACGCTATTGAAGCAAGTGGGTACAGTCTCAAGCAGTTGGTATTTATACATCATTGTCAAAACCAGAATGTAATGTTATCTTAGATACGTTATCGATTATTTACAAAAGTGAAGTTATTTCCCTCTGAATTTATTTCCACGCTTAACTAAAATGAATTGGTCTGTATACTTTCAAAAAAAATTTAATAAATTAAATGTTATCGTGGTAGCAGTCTGTACTCAATTAAAAATCGTCACAAAATATGGATTCCATCAAAAGTCGCCAATACTTATCCAAGACGAGTCGCTCCCACCTCTATGTTTCAATGCTGGAAGTAAATTCCTCGTTTTTACCACACCATTCGTCTACCATCCGATCCAAAACTGTATATTTACACTTCTGTCAGAAAAAAAACTTTTACCCTAACTCTGGGCTTTCGTTTACAAATTTTATAGCAAAGAATAATCGTAACTTCACAAATAATTTTTTTCGAGGTACACGACCGTGGAAACCTCGTTGTCTGCATGCATTTCAAACTGTACCAACAGAAATGGATATTCTGTTAAAATACGTGTAAATTAAGTAAATAAATTACTTAAAATCTATTATGCTAAAATCTAAATGTCCTTATTTTCAAATTTCTCTTCAACAAACAAGTGAGAAATCGCTTGTCTGCAAAGGTAAGTAGAGATAGCGGTCCCGAACTGGTGATGTAATCTCATGCTTTAAAAGCCATACAACTCCGAAAAATAGACTGCACTGTGGAACGTGGCCTACCAACTGATTATTAAATTTCGTTATTCGTTTCACCATTTTTACAAAACTTTATAATCAATTTTCTTACAAAATAATGAATTTCTTTAGGCTTATGATCCATATAGAAAATTCTGCACTGTTTATCAAACTTACATTGTCCTATATCATCATATATGTGACTCAAAATGAATAATGTCATTTAGTGACGATGTAAAGGGATTGTGTATCAACGTCACCCTGAGAAGTAACATGAAGATTACTGGAGATGTGCCTCGTATTTTTCAGCCTCGGTCAAATGACTAGAAGGATACCTGAGATGGCACCTTCATCTCCAAACTTCTGCATCGCACCGATGGAAGGACTTAGGGCTTCGACTGGATTTAACGTGCTTCAGATCAGAGATACGGCGTTTCTTTACTGGTCTCAAGGTTTCAAACCCACGACAAGGCGAGAATAACGGCATCCGCGACTATGACCACCGCTGCCACTCACTTATCGACCCAATCGCAAAAACACAAAAATTTATACTTGTTTCAGTGTACGAACACTTATTACACATCTCAAAATCACTAAGCTTTAGTTTTCTCTCTCTTTCTCTCTCTCTATGTGTGTGTGTTATCATCTAAGGTCTGCCGACCTACCATCTCAGACGACAGCCAGGATGTTCCCAGAGCCCCGCCTAGCGCTTCCAGAAAGACGTAGAGCGAGAAGGATCGAGACGCTGAACAAGACGGTTCAGAGAAATTGTGCTGGACGTTATATCTATGATTACGCGAGTTTAATTTTGTTTTGTGTTTTAATATTCTGTCCTACGTTAAAAAATAAACTGTGTATGTGTGTAATAAGTAGTCGTTAATTTGAATCTTTACACACACCACAAGTGGGAGCTTGGCCCAACCTAAACGAATCAAAAGTGTTTACTTTCGCGACGAAATGCCTATTTAAAAGAATTGGATTTGTGTGTGATTTATGCCTTGAAATACTGTGGATACCTTTAGTGGAACTTTCTCTTACGGACGGAGAATTTCTTAAGAAATTAGAATTGGAATCAAAAGCTACAATTTCAGGCGGAAATTCTGTACCTAAACTAAATCTAATGAAGTTAGTGCCGCGTTATGATGTTGGTAGCGATATAAGTGTTTACCTTTCATATTTGAGAGACAGATAATCCGAATTGATATTCCTAAAAACGATTGGGTAACACATTTATTACCTTTGCTTCCTTTGGAGATAGTAAATATTACTATCTCCAAAGCAGCACGCGAAAGTAATAGTAGCACGCGAACCAGATCCGGAAGCCAACGACTGTACTCATGTTAAGAAATTGTTATTGCAAGATTTAAATTGAGTCCTGAGGAATTCAGATTAAAATTTTTTACTCATAGAAAGGAATCATCTGCCTCTTGGCGTAATTTTGCATTTGAACTCCAAAAATATTTTGATGAATGGATAACCGGCCTAAATATTTTAACTTTTGAAGAATTAAAACAACTTTTGATTTCAGACCATTTAAAGTAAAAAATACCCCCAGACGTACGCGACCATTTTATAGATGAATTTCCTAAAATAAGAAGTATCGACGTCTTAGTACAATAATTGGACTATTATGAAATTGTGCCACGTAATTTCAGAAGAGAAGCAAACAGAAGCGTTCATGATAATGCACAGAACAAAATACCATTTGTTAAGGAATACGGAAAAATGCCGTCAATTGTTCGTGCACCGACTAATGATTTTAAGCCAAAAAATAAGTATTGTGGTAATAAAAATGAAGTAATTCAAAAATAAAGTGTTTCAATTATAACTTATAGGTTCATAAATCTGCTGATTGTAATAATAAGAAATAAGGGTTGAAATGTTCTAAATTTGGGCATATAATTGCTGTATAGCAATGGAAATTTATGTACTTGAAAAATTATGTGAAGACGTTATTATTGGATTTGATGTAATCAGCAAATTAGACATTGATATAAATGAAAATGGAATCGAAATCATGGGCAAAAGAAATACTTTTCAGGCCAGTTATGCAACAATTAATTTCAATCGTATTCCCAACCACAAAACCTCGGCTAGTTACATGAAAAACATTACGTCGGCGTTCCGATAGGCGCCTGCTGTTGATTCGGAAGCGAAAGGAAAAAAAATGAGGTCAAAGGGAAGCCTGTTGTTACTATGAATCTAGACACAATGTATGAGTGCGGAATTCTTGGAAGGGATAAAGCAGTTGATGTTGAGGGAATTAATTTTTTTTTTTTTTTTGTCTAGCGAATGCAGTAAATTTGAATGAAGTTGAACGAGTCGGCATTCACGAAAGGCCACTAAAGACTGCAACTGCAACCGATCATATGAAACCGTGGTCCACCTAAGAAATTTTTTTAACTTTATTTTTTTATATTTGTGTGTTTTGTTTTGTTTTCTCTTTTTTTTTTTTTTTTTTTTCTTCTTTAATTGCAGTTATCCTGATGTATCTGGTTATGATGACGATTAAGCACTTTGCGAGGGCGTAATGAAAGTTAGGACGACCGAAATAGAGGGTTCTAAGATCTGCCTATATACTATCTTAGACGGCAGCCATGATGTCCGCTGGACGTTATATCTATTATTATACGCCGGTTTAATTAATTTGTTTTGTGTTTTAATGTTCTGTCCTACGTTAAAAAAAACTGTGTGTGTGTAATAAATAGTCGTTACTTTGAATCTTTACGCACACCATATATATATATATATATATATAACCTTTTTATATCAATTCATATTTGTAAAACAGTGTTTTATTGAATGTTACCTTTCGAATTAATTTATTGTAATTATCACTCAAAAGTCACAGTTCCCCTCTTGCAAAGTATCTTATACGAATACTTTCTACACTCTAAGTATTTCAAATTGAATTTCTGTTAACACCAATACACATTTATGGCTAATTTTTAAACAGAATACCTTGGTACTCTAAAATAATTTCCTCTGAGTGAGATTTCAATACTATATTTTCATAAAACCAAGCTTAAACACCTTATTCATTTAAGTTTCTATTCTCTCTTTCGCGCTCTTTCTAATTTTAATCTAGTATACACAATTCCTCAGGAGCTTACCTTCTCCAGTTATGTTTTCGGAATCATAATCCCGACGTACTATGTGATTTCCCCCCCCCCCCCATGGGGTTTATTATTTTCGGAAAACTCAGATGAGGTGCCTCCGGAAAACCAGAAGTGATCTCTTTCCTTATTTTCAATCCTCCTTGTCAAACAATTTTTACTTTTTCTTCTTTGCATTCTATCAAGATTAGTTTAAACATGTTTGGTGCAAAATAACTTGATTTGCCACTTGTGCCATAAATGTTACTTTCCTTCACTATGTAGGAAAAAAAAAAATGCCTTCTTTATGTCTTAAATTTATTCAGAAACTAAGAGTAAAAAACCCGAAAATTTAACATTCATGAATGAATCATCATACTTCATAGATGGCCACGGAAAGATTTCGGAAGATTCGTAATCTTAGGAACAGGAAGAAAAACTCTCATCAGCATTATTTTCAAAAACAACTAATTGTAGTTTGCGTTGTTTTATAAATGTAGAATAAGAATTTTTTTTTTTTTTTTTTTTTATTTGGATATCTAACATACCGTATTACAGTTGAGAACATTCTTTATTCCGAGTAACCAATTCTCTTGACTCTAACTTAGACATGTTAGTGGCTTGGAATTTCTCTAACATTAAATGTATGTTCGTTTATCATTATATAGAACATTAATTATTATTTTATGTATAGGTTGTGTCGTAATGTAGAACTACAGTGGCTAAAAAAATGGCACACACCTTAATAATTTTTTCATTTTTCATCACTTCTGGACAAAATTAATTCTAATGTTATTAAAGGTAATAACATAGCGAAAAAAAATAATAATATGTATCTATTAACATTTTGAATATATATCTATTAACGTGTAACTATTAACATGTATATAATATTTTCTATTAGCATTTTGAATCAATTTTTAAAAGGAAATTTCTCATTCTTGATGTCACTTTTTTTTCGCGCATCTGATTTATGTCAATAGAAATGGCTCAAATTGCTAAATCCATTAAATTATTGCTCGTAAGTTTCCTAGTTACAGGTAAGGATGGAAATTTCTGTTATTTCGGATGGACTGTTCTTACCTGTTCTTAGGTCCACATGTTCTTTAGATTTCTCGAATAAAACCTCAAAGATACCCTGATGAATTTAACGCTATATAAATATAATATATGATTACTTTACGCATTTTAGAAAAAATCAAATCGAACACTCGACTCGACAGAAACATTGCTAGCTACGAAATTGCCAACATATCCATTTAGCTACTACACACATTATTTCAATGCAATAATATGTTATCGTTCTTGAAAAATATATTATCAATGGTTAAGTCTTCACGTATCTAAGAACCAGCAAAATGTTTGCGTGCAACAAATTTTTTCTTCCCATATTCTTCATTTAATCATAAAAATTCGAAATATTTCAATATTTTTCTCATACAAGGAGTTTTGAAAAAATAATAATAAATGGTGACGCAAATAGTATTTTATCATAAAAAAAGATGTGCATTTAATTTTATCATAAAAATTTGAACAGTTTTCCTTTAGCTATAGTACTTAGGATTTTAAAAGAAAAGCAAATTTCTCTTTTCTCTCTCTCTCTCTCTCTTCATAAGTTATCCAATACGCATGTGTTGTTAACGTATAAAGATGACAATATATTTAATTTATGAAATATATTGCATACACTAATATATGAAAATTTTAATATTTCAAAAAATATGTGCGAATCTTATTTTCAAAATTTCTTCGTAAATATAGTTAAAATGTTTTGTGGGTAATCTCTTGAATAAGTATATACAGTGGCGTCAATCGAAATAAAAATTGTTATTTTTGGGGTTTAAATGTAATATAAATAGATAATGCACGATATTAATACATATGCAAAACAAACACATTTAAATAATATTTTCTCATAGCTATGTGATTATAAAATATCAAAAAATGTAAATGATAATGAAAAAAAGTAATAAAAATTTATAATTCCTTCGAAATTTTCATTTTTGATTTCTACTTAAACGTATCGCAAAATAATTTCGTATACATTAACTGAATAAAAAGAAAATCTAAACAATATTAATAATATAAATTCAGGCAAATAAAATGATTAAAATTTTATATTTTTAGAGTTTTTCGTTTTTTCCCTCTTTTTCTGTGCTTCCAGAATCGAAGTTGAGTTACGCATAGGCATCGACCTAACAGGTCAATTGAAAAGTCCCCGGCCTGACACATAGATGGCGCTACTAGAATTAATTCCATATGTTTTTTAGTTAGCCCTAACCCTCAAAACATGCGTGTATAAATTTGACAGCTGTCGGATCATTAGTTTGTGAATTATAGCATTTTGAGTGAAGCAACTTTTGTTATTGTGAAAAAAATGGATAAAAAGGAATTTCGCATGTTGATAAAATATGGCTTTTTGAAGGGAAAAAATACAGTTGAAGCAAAAACTTGGCTTGATGCCGAGTTTCCGGACACTGCCCCAGGAAAATCAACCATCAAGGATTGGTATGCTAAGTTTAGACGTGGTGAAATGAGCACCGAAGACGGTGGACGCCCAAAAGAGGTTGTTACCGACGAAAACATTAAAAAAATCCACAAAATGATTTTGAATGACCGTCAATTGAAATTGAATGAAATAGCAGACACTCTAAAGACATCAACTGAATGTGTACATCATATCATTCACGAATATTTGGGTATGAGAAAGCTCTGTGCAAAGTGGGTGCCGCGCGAGTTCACTTTTGACCAAAAACAACGACGAGTTGATAATTCGGAGCAGTGTTTGAAGATGATCAAGCGTAATAAACCCGAGTTTTTGTGTCGATATGTGACAATGGATGAAACATGGCTCCGTCATTTCACTCCAAAGTCCAATCGACAGTCATCCGAGTGGACTGCACACGATGAACCCGCTCCAAAGCGTGGGAAAACGCAACAGTCGGCTGGCAAGGTTATGGCGTCTGTATTTTGGGATGCGCATGGAATAATTTTCATTGACTACCTTGAAAAAGGAAGGACCATCAACAGCGACTATTACATAGCGTTATTGGACCGTTTGAAGGACGAAATCACCGAAAAACGGCCGCATTTGAAGAAAAAGAAAGTTCTGCTTCACCCTGACAATGCACCGTGTCACAAGTCAGTGAAAACGATGGCAAAAATCCATGAATTGGGCTTCGACTTGCTTCCGCATCCACCGTATTCTTCGGCCCCCAGCGACTATTTCCTGTTCTCAGATCTCAAAAGAATGCTCGCTGGGAAGAAATTTTCGTCGAATGAAGAGGTGATCGCCGAAACTGAGGCCTATTTTGAAGCAAAGGACAAATCGTACTACAAAAATGGTATCGAAAAGTTGGAGGGTCACTATAATCAGTGTATCACCCTTGAAGGGAATTACGTAGGGAAAAAAAACTAATTTTGCCAAAAAAATGTGTTTTACTATGGTAGGCCGGGGACTTTTCAATTGACGGGTTAGAATATCGTAGATCCACAAGCTCGGGTAATAGGTATTTAAAATAAAAGAATTCTAATTTTTTGTCATTATTATCCCCAAAATCCTTTTCCTTATATATTTTTCCTATTTTGTGACTTTTCTTGCCCACATTACAAAAAGGCAATATTTCTTCTCCGTAATTCCCAGTTGACCTTGAATTTAAAAAAAAAAAACAGTCGTAATTTTTACTTAACGCCACTTTTCTAAATCTATCGACTTTCCAGAAAAGAATTTTTCGTATAAATTACTGCTTCTAATAACTAAAAACTCTTCTAAATAGCTAAATTCTAGAGGGGAAACATGTGAGTTTCAATTTTGGATGTATGGACAAAGAATGCTGTAATGGATTTACAATATCTCCTCTGATACATTCATGATGTGTCTAAAAGATCTTTCCTTACTTTAGTAATTAACAAAGTAATTTGTCTAGCATATTTTTTAAATATTTAAAACAACATAACGACGGTTAGCTTTTTTTTTTTTAGAAATTGTATTTGAAGTACTGTGTGACGTTGGGCTATTCGCGGTTTTCTCTTCATTAACCTTGGGGACTTTTAATTAATATTGATTGCTTTTTCGAAACAACTTTTCCCCAACCAAAAATGAAACGGGAATATTTAAATTATAGGCAGGTAGAAATAAAGTGAAGCGAGGGAGATGAGAAGTATATAAACTAAGTTTGAGACACGAGATAGAGGTGGAGTGACTTAAACGTTTAACTGTTAGTCGAAGACCTTAGGAAGAAGTTCCACCTTAAATTGCGAATACGCATCGTTCGTCCCCTGAGCTCATTCTCCGGTGATGTGTATATGGTACGTTTGGTCGTGAACGACGATCGCGAGTGATGCGTGTTTAGTATGTTCATCCCGAAAGGTTTAAAGCCTCATTCGGGAACTGTGTGGGAGGGATTATTAGGTGTGTGACGCTAGATTTGCTTACTTCCAGTACGAAAGCATTCCGTCGAGGGAAGGAAAAATGCTGGCAATATATCCTGGCTTCTCCTCCTGTGCGACTCTAAATAATTCAGAATGGCAAAGAACAGGTTTCTGTAGGACTACTGATTTGGGTGTTCTTGCTCTTTTAGATGAACTGGTTCGAAAGAAGAGGTCGTTCTATGACGTTGGGTTATTCGCGATTTTCTCTTCACTAACCTCAGGGTCTTCTATCAAGCTTAATTACATAAAATTACAATTTCTTCCCGACCAAAAAGAAACGTGATTATATAAATTAGATGCTGATATAAATAAAATGAAGTGATTTTGAAATAATAATACATAAATTATATGCAAGTAAGGGGGAAGGAAGAGAGAGGATAAGGATTGGCAGTGTTAGTTTGGAGGATAGATTGTAAGAGGACTGAATTACATTAACCGCATTAATCTACTTGGTTACTAACGAAGATAGTGCTGGAATCAAAAACGAGTAGATTGGTAAGAGATTTACTATTTTAATTCTAATTTAGGACTGTGAGTTAGGGCCGAACTCTAGAAAGAGCGATATTGGTTATCCTGCATTGATAATAAATAATTTCACTTGTTTAGAATCGTGTTTTCTCAAACTGCGTTTTGTCACTTAGGTTTGATATATTAAATAGAAATATGGGGTGAAAAAGCTGAAAATAATAACGGACAATCGCCAAAGTTCTTTCGATTCCCATCCATATTACAAGAGTTAACAAAATGGGTCATCTACTGATATAGATGTGTGTTTGTGTGTCTCAAATATATGAAGATAAAAGAAATCCTCTTCTCACTATTTTTCACCGCCTTTTTTTGCACCAACGGTATTCTTCCAATTCTAAAAGTATGAATTGAAAAAAGAAAAAAGAAACGCGAAAAAGTAGCTATAAAAATATAAATTATCAAATACAATTACAAAAAAGTTAATTGCAACATATCAGAACTTCTAGAGATTTTCATTCTTCATGTCATAAAAACCCCTAAAATATTTTCATTCAATTCCCTCTCATAGTTCAAAAAATATTCAGTTTTGAAAATATTGCCTGAAATCACGTTATCTTAAGGGGCCATACTCTTGTTTTGAAAGGTTTTTGTTATCGATATGCTTATCACATGTAGCTAAAAGTAGGGAAAAATAAATCGCGATAGCATGGAGTAACTTAATATATAGCCCCCCCCCCCCAACTGTTTTTGTTTTCAAGTATCTCTGGAACTAATAATCAGATTCAAATGAGAAATTTGGAAGATATGCTATTTATTCTATTCTTCCACATAATTCCGGGGGAAAAAAACAAATCGGATTTTCGTTAACATTCCTATTAAGAAATTAAAAATTTTGTTGCTCAATTAATCCATTAACATCATAATCTAGCTCCATTTAGGGCTTTAACATTTATATCATTTTTGTCCAGCTGCGATGAGAATCACAAAAGTTTTTCATAGTTTTGGAATTTCTAGGTCCCAGATTCTATAATTTTCAAAATGAAAAAAAATTCACTTATTTGTTTTCCCGTATTCTTTAAGAATTCTGAAAAGCAATGGATGTATTCCAAAAAATGCATTATCCCGAAAAATGAGGAGAGAACATCGTGATTTAATCTACTGAGTTTAATTCTTCAAGAGGACACGGCGGCATATTTAAGCAATCATAAAGTACGAAGTTTATATATACAATTTATACATACAACTTATAAAGTTATAAAGTGCATGATTACAATTCTCATGATTCCTTCTTTTAGCACTTAATCATGGTTCGCTTTTATCCATAGACGAAATGGCTTCAATCCAATTATGTGCTAGGTAATGATGGGAGTTTTTATGTTGACGACATCACCGCGCACAATTGCAAAAGGGTTACATGTTCTAATGATGAGTCAGGAGTTCTACCACATAGTCTCCCATGGTTTTTTTTTTTTTTTTTTTTTTTTTTTGAAGGGGGGGGATATTGCCTCTAAAAGTGCAACGTTTATGAACTATCTCATTCCAAGTTTTATATTTTTTATTACGATCATAGGTTTTTAAAGTAATAAAAAAATATTACCTCTTATGGAGGGGTAGAAAATATTATGGAAAGTATATGAATTACGCAAGTGTGTAAGAATCGAAGTTAAACAGACATTGAGTTTGTAATCATCATCAATCAACTATTTATTTAAGTACCAGCTTTGGTAAGCTTTTACTTAGTGTTAAGTGTCATGGAGGACAAAAAACTAAAATATTGGTAAATATACAATAACAATTTTATAGTATATATATGTATTAAAATCATTATTAAGAAACTTTTATTTTGTTATTATTTTCTTTTTTTTCACACCTCTTTTATTTATCTATATACCGGAGGTAAGGGGTACTATGCCCATTTTTTTAAAAAAATAACGATACAATTTTAAGAAATAATAATATTTAAAGAAGTATTATAATTCAACAGTTAATATAGTCCAATGTTTGTTGAAAAATCTTCATTAACAAGCAATGCGTTAAAAAATAAAAAATAAAAATTCCTCATAAGCTTCTCTTCTGTAAAATTTCAAAAATAGACATTGTGCCCTTAACCTCCAACACACACACACACACACACACACACATATATATATATATATATATATATATATGGGTTTTCTTCTACTCACATTGTGCATCTGGGTCAAAACTTAAATAGCTTTTTTTTCTTCATATTTTAAAGTGCTCAATTGGCTGAAATTTTCTATACACGATCGGTTTGGATGACAATATGATAATTTAATTACAATTAATAAAAATTAATTGATTAAAACTAATTATTTAAAGAATTAAAATTTTATGCCAAGTTTCTCGCCAAGTCCCCAAATGGTCGCCAAATCTGACGCTAAGGTGAAGCGGTCATTGCTTAAACTCTCTTTTAATAATTTTAGATGATAAATTTAATAAACGTCAAATAATAAAATAAATTATTAATACTAATTATTGAATAAATTCAATTTGACTCAACGTTCCCTTTTGTTCTTAAAATTTAAGGCATAAAAAAATTATTTGATGCAAAGTGTGTAGTTTGAAGAAAACCCATGTGAAAAAAAACTCGTTTTTTACTGGTGTTATTTCAACTTAATTTCTCTTTACCTACGAAAGTAGTTCAAAAAGTATCTGTTTTTGACAACAGATAACGTTGCTACGGTAAGTTTGTGTTACATTTGTGAGTTGTCATCTGTTAAAAGTCACTTGTCAACACAAATTTGACATTTATCTATAGATTAGTTTTGATTAAGCAGCCATTTGCTACCAAATTAATATTTGACTGCTGTGCATCAATTTGTCCCCATCAATGAACCAACATTCATCCATAAACATCGAAAACCAAGTAACAATCAAAATAATGGGTGGCTCCTCGTGATTCTTCTCCAAAGAATACGAAACATTATGGTGACAATTTTTTGGGATGCGAAGAGCGTCATGTTCATTGACTTCTTAAAAAAAATTTAGAACTTTCAGTGGAGCGTTACCTCATATTTAATATGAGTATTATTTTTTACCCCTCGTTTACATCATAATTATTTTAAATTAAAAAGTATTATATCAGTAAAAAATATGTTTGATCTTAGAAGAGTAAACTATCTTGTTTGAGTTCTTGCATAGATGGAAAGGGCTAAAGCTGAAGAAGAGATGTGAACAGCAATGAATTGCGAGAAAACAGATGAAATAGTAATTGTACAAGTTATTATATGGAAATGTATAAGGGCGTTATAATGAGCAAAAGTTAATTAAGCTTTGATGAGTGGATTATCTTTCACCATTGTTTGATTGACCTTTGAGGTAGGTATGAGGAGAAACAAAGCTATTATCCCGGAATTCAAGCAATATTCAAAATATTGGGTAACTTCCGGTGAATCTGCTTCTAAGAAGACAAAGAGGGTCTCGTCGGCTGGGATAAATTACAACGACGATTTTTCGAGATACAAGTCATGTGTAATGGTCTTGTTTTCGGTCTTGTCGAAAGAATTGGCCAGCATTGGATTATGCAAACCGAGAATATGAAAAATTTGCAAGTGCACTCCGTTAGAGTTCAATTTAAACGTGAATATTCAGTTTCCTAATTTAACTTCCGCCTCACACTAGTTCTGAGACGTTGGATATAATTATCTTTCAAGTAAATTAACTTGTAGTTTTTACCTGTGTTTTTTTAATGTTTTCTTAATATATTTTTAATTAATTTTAATCAACTGTAGCCTTACAATTTTGCTTATAGCTAATCACGCTATATAATTAAATCACGGTTAATTGATGATAAGTTTTAACTAAAAAGTTTTAAGATCCTTACATAGAATTGAATTCCTGATGAACAAGGGTGCATTTATAAAGAAGTTTAATAATGTTATTCTGGAGGATTTGAATTTTATTAATATGAGTTCTAGCTGCTTGAGTATATATGAATTATGTGTATGAAGTTATGGGTCTGTTAATTTGCTTAAGAAGGAGGAGTCTTGAGAAAAAGAGACGCAGGAGTAGCGAACTATAAAAGGAAAAAGTATTTTAATATTAATGTAACATTCGTTTGCAAAATGATTTATATGTTTTTTTGAAAGTAAGTTTGAAATCTAGAATAACATCTAGGTTGTTAACTTCAGAGTTTAGTTAGTTTTGTGTCCCAAAGAGTAAACCAGTCTTCTAAATTGTTTAGATAGTTTTGTAATTTTGGAGTTATTTGTTGAGGGTTGTATGCTTGAGACAGGGCTGCAATTTCATCCTGAAATATATCTTCATTAAAAGGGCAGAGACTGATGTAAGAGCTGTGTGGGAAATCATATGTGTATTAACAGTAAGCAATGGGGTAGATAATAATGCCTTGAGGCATGTTTATGAAAGAAAGCACTTCATCGACGGTAACTTTAAACATTAGGTTTTGAAGTAATTCTTTATAATAAGACATAGGGGATATTTAAATTGCATCAGTTATAAAATGAGATCTTGCCAGAGGTTGTAAAAGGCATTTTGTATTAAGCCTATCTAGAAAATAATTATTGGAACAAAGAATATAAACAAACTTTGGTCAAAAGAGCAGGCCCGGCTATCTGGGGGGGGGGGGGTTACGGCGGACACTATGCACCGGGAGCCCGTGATTGAGGGCCTATCGTTATCAGAATGACGTAAAGTTCATTTTCTCTTAAACATTGTTGCAATAGATCTATGAATTTCGATAAAAACAACTTTATCTCTCTAACTAATTCTTGATGATGCGAATGATTAGTTTTTGTTATTTGATTTGGGAATCTCCTTAACCTAATGGAACTTTTTAGTCAAGCATTATACAAAACACTTAAATGTACTTGCTATATGAAGCATTGAAAAAGAAATTGCAAAACATTGTAATTTCTCTGAAGTAGTTAATGCATTAGCAAAAACAAAAACATCCATTATATAAAAATCCATTTGTAATGTATGTTCACGTTAATGTTTGTTTTTTTTTTTCACTTCACAAGAAATTTTGCACCTCAGATGATTTCTAGCACCCAGGCCCCTTTATACAGAAGGTCAACTCTACTAAAGAGCCTTTATCAACTCTACTTATTTTCTAACCTTAAGATTTATTATTTTTGCTCAAAGCATGGAATTAAGTATTATGTATTTAAAGTTTATAATTTTAGAAATATCAAGTTTAATTAAAATATTTTGTAACTGCAACTTAAATCTTGATGTATTTCATAAAAATTAGAATTCATGCAAAGAACTTTAATTTCACAATTTAAAATATATATACATAAGTTTCTTAATGATTTCTGCAGGATGAGGTAAAAATGCTTTTATTTATTGTAATGTTTTATCTATTTTTTTTCTACTCATCATGAAAACGATATCGATGCTTCTTTCATTTTGTTATAGAAATTCTTTAAAAAGAGAGATAAACTATCACTTTTTCCGACTGCAAATTAAAAATTGAAAAATGTAACAAATATCGTTCCCCTGTTTTAGTCATTCAGTATACTCGTATAAAATGTGTGCATTTCTCATTAGAGAATCTGTTATTGTCATATTTTAGACTTGAATTTGTATCAAAATTATAGACTTACAAAGACCTTGAAAGTCTCGTCTCGGGTCAGTGCAAGCCGATAAATGTTAATGTCACGTTCTAATTTTAGGTCTTTTAAAGAATAAAGAATAATTCAAACAAAAAGGACAATTCTATGTTACTCATATATTTGAAATTCATAATTTATTTATAACCAACATTTTTATTTTATTTAACAGCTTAACAATAGAATTTTAAAAAATAAAAATAGTTTTAAAATTTATTTCATCGTAATTGGTTAAACGAGTGCAATTTTTAAACTTCATCATTCATGTTCTTTCGATTTAATTTTTTACAGTTCTGTTTGATACAATCATGTTTGCTTTGGGGAGCTACGAATTTTTAGAACCACCCCCAACAGTACAAGTTTCTCAATTCATGTTAAGAAAAAATCTAAATGCATCGATTCTTTTAGGTGAAAAGTGTTATGATAAGTTGTCATGTATGGGATTAAGAGATATGTTTACGAATAATAATCAATTAAAAATCTGTAACCGCTTAATTCAAGCTTTGAATAAACATTATCAAAATAAATTAATAATGCGGAGCGCTTAATTGATCGCGGTATTGATGCATCCATCTATCGGCCATTTTTAATTCGTGATCTTAGTGTTAATCCTATGAAATTTCAACTAACGTTCGCAAACCATTACTATTTAATCTATTTCAATGAAAAAAAGTGCACCCGAAATAGCAAAAACTAATGAAGGTTTCTGTGGGAATTACATCTCCCCCCCCCCTTCTCGAGTTTTGACAATATTTTAGAATATTATTTAAAAACAGGGAAATTCATCAATGAATATTTATAGTAGGGTTAAAAATATTTTTAAGAATCGGAGGGAAAATGTAATTCCACAGAAACCTTCATTATTTTTTGCTGTTTCGGATGCACTTCCTTGCATTCAAATAGATAAAATAGTAAAGATGTGAGAACGGTCGTAGAAATCTCATAAGATTAACATTGGTTTTACGAAATTACAAGAGCCCGTAGAAGGGAGTCTTAACCAACTCAAAACTCTCGACTTTAACTAACTGGATCCTATTCAAGTAGACTTTTAGTGACTGTATCCCAATATATTGTACAGCGATATATAATGAGTAATTGCTCAGTATATCGCCATATTGTTGCTCGAGTGAGAGAGTGATAGTATTTAAATTACTTAATAACCAGATGGGGCCATGCTGCGCTAAACAAGGTAAAGTTGTGATCTAGAGATGTGATGAAGTATAAAAAAAAAAAAATTGAAAACGAGAAGGGGATCGAAAATAGAGAAAGATCGCTAAAGTATTTCGGAGGAGCGTCACCCATGTTTACTGAAGTCAGTAAACCCTATAGGAATGAAAAAGATCGTAAGGTGCCTCGAGGTCATGATGCACCAACCTAAAGAAGGCAAGCCTCTGAAATCATTTCAGTTGCTCGAACCAATATAGAGTTCATATGATTCTCTCTAATTTTTCTATCTCCTATTCCCTATTCCTCTTACATATATCACGGATCATTCATAAGGTATAATAAAACAACTCCGGAGATCAGTTTAAGGGAAATGCACTTTACAATGTGTCTGTCTCAGACCGTAATAGCATTTAAGATAATGTTTCGGATACGAGTCTTGTTAAAAAAAAAATCAGATCTATGCTACTATTGATTTTAAAAAGCATCTCCAGCATTGAAAGGCATGTAACAAGTTCGTCTGAAATTTTGTGAAATTCTTTTTTTTTTTTTTTTTTTTTTCATTTTTTCCAGCTGAGAAATAATTAAAAGTATTCTTAAATTATTATAATACTTAAAATTCTCATTATTTGTGAAAAAAAAATTTTACTACTAAAAACAATTCGCGAACTTTATTCATCTGCTCTCAAAATTTTATTCAAAGTTATTAATTAAAAACACATTTGGGTTAAATTTGCTTTTAGTCTTCGAATGTGTTAGTATAAATCTACGATTCATTGGACAGAAATATGAATAATTTTTTGTGTGTGATTAAAAGTTTTACTGAAAGTGAACCTTGACTCCATATCAAAACATTCATATAAAATAATAAAAATTAGTTGCCATTCAAAAGCGATTTTTAATGGGTGTAACTCTTACCGTTTCGAAATATTTTTTTTAAAATTTAATTTGCTCAAATTATTAAAATTAATTCTCTGATTTGGAGTGGTTTAAAAACTTAAATGCGAAAATTCCAAAAGTTCATAAAACTTATCTAAAATCAATTACCGGTTGTTAGTTGCGACTTGAATGCAGTTAAATACGTCATTCTTTCTACGATAAGAAAACTTATTATATTAGGGAAGGAAAGTTTAAAAGAGAATGTGGAGGCAAATTTATTTTTGGAAACTTCCCATAAAATCTCAATAATATGTCTCATTCCCACCTTCTTCAACTGGAAAACATCCTAAATTTAGGATGGGGTGTATAATAGAGATAAAAAGTAAATTTATTTTTGGAAATGTCATCGTAAAATCTCGAAAGTGATCTAAAAGAGATTATAAAATCTTCATCTAAAAGAGATTATATGAATTGAATGGGATAAGTAATACAGAGTATAAGTAAGTAATAAAGAGTAAAATATTGAATGGAATGCGTAAAAGTAATTTAAAGAACATATTTTTCAACAGTAAAAGGGAAGAGAGTTCAGATTAATCTTTAAAGTATGAGAGGTTTTATTTTAGAAGCGGGAGTATATAGCTAAGATTTAATGCTAAGTTTGAATGTTGATCAAAATCACAGAATTTTTCATAAATACAAATTACTTGAACGATGTCTCATTTAAAAAAGAATAATACATGTTTCTGCATTAAATACGGCGTAATCTAAAAAAATATTTTTGGAGAATGGGGTGCCAGTTTAGGGGTCACCCTCGTCACTTAACCGAAGGTCAAAATTGCGAGATCCGTCACTAATAGCCCTAGTGATGCTTGTAAGTGTTTATTTGACAAAATAATCAATTAGGCAAATGGCCTTAATAAATAAATGGCAAATGGCATCAATAAATAAAAAAGCAATAAATCAATTAGGCAATATTTGTTATATGTGTGCCCTGTCAATTCAAATACTACTCAACCGATTTCGTTGAAAATTCCACAGTTTCATATTAGTGCCAGGAGTATTTAGAAAGTAGTTTGAATAAAATCCGATACATAGATAGGTTAAGTGAAGTATCAGGTGCGAGTTGGGGATCACGGTGATAAATTTGGCGATATTTACGATAGGTTACCAAATTAGCATTATTTATCATATGAATATGATGCCAAAAATCGGCAAAATATCAAAACCAAATTGTAACATTTATAATCAACAAATATAACGTTATTAAATAAGAATTTTAAGATTTTAGTAATTTTTAGAACTAGTAAGATTTTAATGTAGAATTATTTATAACATAAATAATAACACACACACACACACACACACACA
>BMAW01120975.1:3636067-3673959 GCA_019974015.1 Nephila pilipes | reverse complement strand
ATATATATATACACATATATATATATACACACATATATACACACACATATATATATACACACACACATATATATATATATACACATATATGTTATACACACACATATATATATACACACACACATATATATATATATACACATATATGTTATACACACACACACACACACACACACACATATATATATATATGTGTGTGTGTGTGTGTGTGTGTGTAATAGATGCTGCACTCGCACTAACAATTGCGACCAGCATTATTGGTTCCGCTACTCTGAAATATAATTAATGAGTTTCATCGATGAAACTTAATAAATTTGAATTTTATTGGTTTAGAATTAGTTTTATGAATTTTATTAGTTCATTGAGATGCTTTCAAGCGATTACTTGCATTTGCGTAAGAGTTCATGCGTAACGGTGTTATCTTTTCACACCGTAAACAATCGTACGAGATTTCAGAGACGAAAAATTATCGGCAGATATTATTGTTTAACAAAAACAAGGATAAGATTATTTACTTGTGAGATATAAGCTTGTTGTAAGAAATGTGAGTGGGGTAAGAAAGAGCATTGACTAGATTCCGCTGTAGTTGTTCCTTAAGGAAGCTGGTAATTAATATGCAACACTAGGTTTTACAGAGTGGATTTACAGTTTTTTATTGATTAAATAATTTTTCCTATCAGCGTTTATTGGCACTGAATCTCAACATTTTTAAATGTTATTCATCTTACGTCATGTAATTTATCTTGATGTCATAACCTAGGTAAGTACAGTGAAAATGTTTTGCTGATACAGACAATATTCAAATCAAGTATAATTTCAATACAATGTTCTTCATTTCAGTTTTGTATCATAAGGAATTTTACTTGGTGCCTTTTTCATCTGTACCAGTATTAATATCTTTCTATTTTCTTTTTATGATCAAAAAATTAATATAGACATTGAATTTGAAGTACATCCCCGTAGAAAATCCCAATATTTCTCGTGGATCTATAATGACGGCTAATGAAACTCTTTTTAAGCATAAATTTTGAAATCCAATTTTTGAGTATACATTTTTTAAGAAAATATGTCAAGTATTCAAATTATAAAAGACAACTCTGATTAATGATTAAATGACTATTAAATTATATTTTGTTCTAGCTCCACAACAATTCTTATACATAAAAATATATAACCATTTATTATTAAAATTTCAATATTAATAAGTAATTATGATATTAAAATGTCATACCGCATGTAGAAATATGGATTTAAATTGCAATAATACGAAAAGAAGGCATGTAAAGCGTTTTAAAATAAAGTTTCTGTAAAGCAAGTAATATAAAAAAAAAAATTAGAGTCAATTCCTACTTAGGTCGACAAAGAAAATTTTTATTTTAGTTACTTTTTATTAAATAATTACAGTTAATATAAATATGTATATAAATATGACAGAATCACAATATTAAGTGTCAAAAGAATTTTTTTTTCCAGCAATCTACACGCTTTGTCTCTGTCGGTATTTATTCCTAAATTTATATCTTGCTAAATATCTTTTTAAGAGAATTTTTTTCTCCCATGTAAAACTAAAATTAATTATTTGAAAATCAAATAAAAAAATTTTATGTTCCGACGAGATTCGATCCGATTCCGAAGGCATTAAGATTCTACACCGACGCTCTACCAACTTTGCCATTGCAAGATAAATGACACACTAGAAACATTAGCTTATTTCTTAATTCACCCGGAAAATGTAATGGTTGGAATGCAGTTTAGCCCAGCCACCCTTGGCGACAGGAATTATTTCCTGTCTCCATAATTACTTAGCGGAAAATTTCAGCAAAAAAAAAAATCGCCAAGTTTGGCAGTTTTTGAAATTGTGCCAAGTGGTTGAGCTAAACTCCATTTTCACCAATTAAATTTAATCTGACGAATTTGACACTGTATTAACATCAAGTGCCATCCACTACAAGTTTAAAAAAAATGTATTTGAACTAGAGTGGATGAATAAAAAGTATTTTATTAACGATTGAAAATTTGAACAAAATATACATAGGGAGAATATGAGCTAATAGTAGGAATTTAAAAAAAAATGCCCTGGCATTATTTCATCATTTATATGTTTGTATTTAAAAAGTTTGCATACAGACCTGTCCCCAGAAGTTGCACTGTTGTTGAAAATCCCATATATCGAATAAGACGTGGTTTTTTTTTTTTATTTATTATTACTACGCAAAAAAGTGAAATAAATTTTTTAATAAAATTCTACTGAAATATTATTATCAATTACACAAAAATGAGGATTATCAGAAAAAGTTTTAAAAAATTTAAAGAGGAATCAAATAAATAAATTTGACCAAAATAATGTTCGTTGAGAAAAAAAAAAATCCCCAGCAGTTGTTCTTCTATTGAACAATTGCTCAAAATTATCAAAAATAAAACGAACAACGATTCACCAGTTTAATAATATTATTAGAAACGAAAGTGAGATATTCATTAATCAAAATCTTTACATCTCGACATTAATTTCATCGTAATTAATTGTTTATATTGAAAATAGTTAGAAGCGAATTCTGATCAGAATAGTAGGAGTTGATTCTTTTATTATCAAAAAGTGTTTGAATAGGAACGAATGAGTAACATAAGACTTAATTGCTTTAATATAAACGAGGATTAACTAAGTTCAGAGGGATTCAAGCAATCGGTCTTGCACATTACATGTTGATAGATAATAAACTGTGTTGTCTTTTTCTGACGTCTCTTCAATTAGAGTTTTGAACTTAATGACTATTTAATTGGACTTTAAGGTGTCTATAGAGCTAAATAATGAAGGATGGGCGTTACAATTTCATTTATTTTTCACTAAAGTGTGAATTCCTCTTTAGGCCAACTTTTTTTCAAACTGTTTCTTTAGATAATAAAAATGATTATTATCGTTCTTTTTCTGATTTTTTTATTATTATTTTATAACCATTTTGCACTCACATATGCTTCTCGCCATTCCACACACACACACAATCTAGAATTTTCATTATTCATATAATTACCAGTTATGCTTAACTTTTGGACACCAGTGTGTGTACTATTGATTATTACGACAGTATTACATATTGAATGTTTAGATGAAAATACTATTTGCTTAGTTTATCGAACATTTTACTAAATAATGAAGCAAGTGCTTGTGCTGATTGAATTCTAGAGCTTATGGGATTATTTTCTTAGAAATTTTAGAATATGTCGCTTTGCACCAAGTTAGACGTGGTCCTCATTAAAAAAAAATTGTGTGTTTGCTAGCTGGAAAGTTTAAGTTATATTTAAATCATTCACTCGTGCAAAGAACGGATTTTCCATTTGGTAAATTTATAACGCTTGTTTATACATATGTGCATTCCAAAAGTCATTTACTGTCGTCAAATGTTGTTTCTTTGAATAAAAAGAGTTTAATAATAACACGACCAGCCTAATCTCGCATCAGTAAACCTATAATAAAGAGAAACCAAAATTCTTTATAATTATTTATAAGAGATTATTATTCATGAAACGCATGTATCTAAAGGTTATACATGCATTTTATGAATGACAGGAAGGTATCTTTTACTGATCGATTAAATTGTTGTATTATATCTTTATTCAAACTTCGATGAACCAGTATCAATTCCACAACAAGAAACCCAAACCTGGATAATAAATCATCTTCGATTGTTAACGCTTTTTTTTTGCTCCGAAGTATGTCTTCGACTTTACAGAATTTGTCTCGGAAAAGAAGGATTCGTTATTGCGGGCCGTGCTGTTCTTGCAAATGGATACCCATCTCTAAATCTGGTGAAAAAAGTTCTAATAGTACTTGTCTCTGTCTTGTTTTAGTCTTTAACACTTTGTTATTACAAAAAGAACATTATTTACTCTGAATTTAAGAATATATTAAAGGAAAAGTATTATATACTATAAAAACAATGCATATCATTAATAATTCAATGAAATTCGACTTACAACTTTTTAGTACAGCAAATTTACGAATAACTGCGTCAAAATTAAGTTTTTACAACAAATCTGATTCTTTGGACAATACTGATACAGCGTCGAGCCTCCCTTATCGCATCGTAGTTCATTTTTTCCTTTTTTACTTATCTTTTATCTAGAAAAAGATTATTCCTCTCCGAAATTCGAAACCGTCTTTGAGTAGAAAAATAAACGAATCTGCGTTCACATTAGGGAATGCTGAATCTATTTTGTCAATGGGTATTTTGTATAATTGTGCATGATATTGACATGAATTTGTTTGAGGCAAATCGCTGGATCTTATTTATTGAATCGCATATGAATGGAACTATTGAGTTTAGTTTCCAAATTGGCACTGAGATCCTGTAGATATGATTCAACTAATGTTGCTCATATAGAATTTTTTTACCTGGACCAACACTTTTATTGGCACACACCCATCGGGTATTTCCTTCAGGAACGGAAATTTACAGGTTATATATTTCTTCATATACTTTTCTTCTTTGCATCATTTATTCAATAACGCATTCAGAAACATATACGCTAAACTGCTTTCTTGAACTGATACTTATTTCCAAAGCTGGACCATCATTGCGCATATCTCTCCATATCCTTATTTTTCCTTCATCTTCGATGAGTAACTTTGTAACCTTCATCTTGTAACCTCTCTCTCGCGTGGTCTTCTAAATTTTCGTAGTTACAGTTTGTATGGGAAATTTGCACATGTTTCTACGTCGCATCCTCTTTTTGAAATATCTCGATAACTTTTTGAAAGTTTTTCTTAATTCCATTTTATATGACCAACATAAATATGAACTCTAATTTTTGTGGTTTGTTTGACAACCTGCTTCTTATCTAGTTTCTCCTTTATGTTTGTCATCCATATATATGAAAACTGAAGCATTTATAATTTTATTAGATGTTTCTAAAATAATTGCAGTTGCTTTTGCGTGCCCTTCTCATCACATCTCTAAAAGACACTTCACATTTACATTTTCCATGTGATTTTTAGCCTTCCTTCAATTTGTCGAAGTCAGATAAAAAGTGTTTGGACAAAGGGAAAAAAGTTTACTGCTAATAAACTGCCATCGACCTACCGGATTCAGAGAATGCGGAGCCCGTGTAGCTAACGGATTCACTTCTAAAAAAGTTTACTGCATAACCATTCTAATGACCATGCATATTTGTGGCATTATCGTATGATTGTCCCCTGCATTTTGTAAAATCTAATTAACATATTTTTTTCAAGGGAATCAAGTACCTGTTTTGCCAGTTCTTAGCCTATGTGATGTTTTTTTAACTCAAGGAACGTTAGAAAAATACCCTACTGATTATCCATCTTTTACATATCGAATAACTGCATTGAGCTGTTCCTTGTCAATTAAATCCGATGCAGAGTCGACTGAAAGACTGTAATGCCAGAATCTTTTATTTGTGTTATCATCGTACGATAAACCTTTTTTGAGCCATTACCGTGATTAAATCTTCACAAATGGTTTTTGATAAATACGAGATTTTCCCTTTCCAAGTACCCCTAAAAAGGTTAATCAAATCATTGGGAGGTGAATCAAATTTTTTTTAATTGTAACTCGTAAAGGAAGGCCTCTTTCTGCTAAGAGTATGAATTATAGTTATGACTCGTTGTAATACGTGTTCTCAGTAAGTAAAATCCTCTTGAATTTGTTTTTCTAGGTTTTGTTTTAGACCTAAACACCTTGTCTGATTATTAAATATGTCAATAGATAATCATTATGAATAGAATTGCTCTCGTGGCTCTCGATTAATTTGGTGTTCCCCCAGTCACTAATTTCTGTAGATTTTAGCAATACTAATGATTTTTCAGTAGAAAAAATCTCGTTCATAAAACGAAATAGGCATCCTAAAGATTGCAAATAAGTTGGCAGATTTGGTAGGCCTGCTAATCCACTGCTACCCATTTAAATACTAGATTAAACGTTTTTAGAGTATTAATAATTTGACATTCGCATGCTGCTAGTTGGATAATAATGGTTCTCCTGGATATAGTTGCATCAAGAATATTCCTCACCTGCTTCAAAGTTTCAGCGAAAATGGTCTACAAGCTCCTCCCCCCCCACGTGCGCATGCCCATGGAAGCGTCGTCCCAAGCGTGCTGACTTGATTCTAACAGTACCGCCACCTTTCTAACGTGCGACAATACCTCCTTGCAACCATCATTGCTGTAACCGTTGTACGGTTTGCGCGTGTAGGTGCCTGTCTGCTGCGATCGGCGCATTTACTAACCTATTCATCTCGTTCCGACCACCATACGCTTGATGTAATTATTTGTCTTCCGGAAGAGCCTTTAGCGTCCTTGCATTCTCAGTACTATACCTCTTCTTTGTGACAGAATAACAGTTTTCAAGAAGATTAGTCTGGCCCACGATGAGGTATAACTATAGCCGATTCTGCAGATTCATTCCATTATACCGCTCTTTACCTGTGTCAGAATGCAACGCATTTCACATCAATTGCATAACTCGATGCATTGCGCATACCGTGCAATTTGCATATTTTTCTGAGTATGCATTCATGGCGCTGCAATTATATTGTTACGCAATGTAACATGATTGATGGATTCCCCTGACTTACAAGCTTTGCAACTTTTAATATCCGAATCTGGTAAATTTTTGAACTGATACTTAGTGATATTAATGGAGAACATTTATATTAAATTCAAAAGGAAAAATGTTAATTAAAAAAGAACAGCAACAAAATTTAGTTTAAGAAGTTTAATCAGGGAAATTAAGTTACGTGTAATAGCACGCCATTGGTGACTTGGTAGGAGAGGGTGTATTCTATCTTACACTTCCAGCCAATAAGATAGCAGCGTATCATGTCAGTGATTCGGAGGAGGAACTAAAATGAGATATTAAGAAGAATATTTCTTGTTCTTTTAATGCTAGAATGAAGATTATAATTTGAAATATCTTGTAATGATCTATTGTTGATGTTTGAGTTGTTCTCAAAAAAAAAAAAAATTAATGTAATTTTTTGCATGGTGTTTCTGATAGATGGAAAATTAATTGCATTAAAAGATCAGAATTTCTCATGTACTAGTTAACATTAAGGATGTGGTTTTGATATCTTTCTAGTTTATTGATATAGGATTTTGCTTCAAAACTCCAAATTGGGTAAACATAAGTTAGAATGGATCTGAGAATCGGAGAGAAGATAAGCATTTCGTTTTTTCTAGCCATTTTGGAATCCCGAGCAATTAAAGAGTGAACTTGACAGACACTAACTCGGAATTTCTTTTTAGTATGTATAATATGCTGGGAGAAGGGGAGTTTCTTGAGTTTCTAGTATCACACCAAGGTACTTGGTGTGCTAAGACCCTATATATAAGCTGTTGACTCCTTATGCCTCACATTAATTTCGATTATATATATATATATATATATATATATATATAGTCATATTTCTTACATTGTTACATTACATTAGGTAGGAAGTAATTTGGTATTTTTATATAATTTTCATCTTATTCTAGTTCATTTCTGTAGGTAAGATTTAGTGTCTTGAACCCAGTGCTGGATTTAGCTCTTTTTTCCGCCACTAGACTTAAATTCCTTGTCATTTTCGAACCACTGTTAAATGAAAAGAGGAGTATAAAATAAAAATAAAACACTATGAAGCAAAAACAAAAATATATATATATTCTTAATAAATTGAAAAGAAAACATTAATTATAACAGAAAATAAAATAATATTAATATATTCTTAGGTATCAGATAGTTACGACTTGTAAATTACATGAGACCCATACTAAATTTAAAGGGAACACTAAATATTTACTAGAAATACATCTATCCAGAAAAAAAAAAATGAAATTTGCGAGAAAATTTTACGTTTAAGTCTACATTTCTTGGGTAATCAAGTATCTCTATACGTAATGTATCTTACATATAGAGATTCTTGGTTCCGTTAGAGTACCTTCACTATATGGCTCGTTGTCTCAATCAAAAACATTTTGTCTACACACACACACAAATTTAATAGCCCGCAGATTTTAAAATTTCATGGGAGGTATTTGATCATGTCATTTTCTTTTTCTTTCTGATATGGTCTCGTGAGGTACCTTTCGTTTCTGAGCTGTGATTTTAATGGTCCCTGAGATGAGAAGTTTTAAACAGTTGCTTACTTTGCTGATTGACTAATCCGACACCGATTGCGGCAGTAGGCGACTGTCAACGGCGGCAAAATTTAGATGTGGCAAAATTGTCAAAGCACGAGCACAAAAAAAATAAAATAAACATAATCTACAAAAATATTTTTTAATTACTTGAATGCAGAAAATAAAATTGTAATGAAATCGAATACAACAGGCATTGACAGGCTTCTGGGCATTAATACATTTTGAAATACACCGCAGAAATTTAACTAATGTATTCAAATGTATCAGGAATAGATAGACTTTTGGGCATTTCTATACGTAAATTGATTGTGAGATGTGTCAGCAAGATTCCACATGCTTTTTCCATATATATATATATATATATATATATATATATATATATATATATATATATATATATATTATAAGACAAATTTAAAAGAATGCTTTGTTTATGTAATAGCGTCCGGTTGTGATGATTACAATGTTACATATGTAATGGACGTAGAAAGTGATTTTTAGAGGTAAATTGGTTTTTTTTTTTTTGTTTCATACACCTAACATTCTGAATTCACTCAATGATTTTTTAACCGACTTCTCGTATTTGTGTTTAGTTGCGATATTTTGGAGAACTGCTTAATCGATCTCAATATAACCTTTTGCTTTTATCCTCAACGATTTCTAATATGAGAAGAGATAAAGACGGAAGGGGGCACTTCCTGTCTGTGAGGTTAGAAAAACTCAATAAACGTTACGAAATAAAGCAAATTCTTGGCAAAAAAATGTGCTTTGTTTTTAAAAACACTTTTCTAAATTTTCTCCAATTTGTTCGAAAGTTTAATCTGCGATTCTCAATTTTTTTCAAATTTCAGTCCTTGTCAAAAATAAAAGCAATTTTTGAGTGGAAATATACAGTTTCTTTATCAAAATTTTCGCATTAAAATTCCTTTATTTTTACTTTTTTTTTCTTTCAAAAATTTTAGCCTGTAATTCTCAAATTCTAAGGGTTTTAGTTCCCTACCCCTTAAGAGGTATGCCATTGCAATTTCCACGTGGAGGAGTCGAATTATGATTTGTATTGTTTTGAAGGCTGGTTTAATCGAGCTGCATTTGATAATATTTAATTCATGTGTTATGTAGACTTTTTGGTAGGTCACATAAAAATAAATCCTCAATATTCTTACATTGAAATTGATAAGCAACATTCGTTGTTAAAGTCGTATGGATTCCGTAAGCCTTTACGTTTTCAAACAGGAAATTCTCACTATGCTTTATTAACTATTCAGGAGAGTACTAAAATAGATAAAATAATTCGAGATGAGGTCAGAAGTTTATTGATCATAATAAAACAATATAAGTTTTTACGTTCGATCATCATTTAGCATAAAATATTGAATCATATAATCCGATAAGCAAGCTACTTCAATCAAAAGATTTGGATTTATCCCAAGCCACTGATTTATTAAATAGTACCTTGATTTTTCAAAGAATTAAGATCGGATAAATCCTATGACAATATTATCTTAGAAGATGAAAAATTACCTTTAAAACTGTTGTAGAAAAATTCGTTGAATCGACTACATTACGTCATCATGTTCGGTGTGATTATGTTGTTTATTAATGTCGCATTGAGAAGCAACATAAGGACTACTGATGACGGACCTCATAATTTTAAGCCTCGGTCAAGTGACGAGGACGACACCTGAACTAGCATCTCCTCGTTCTAACTTTCATACCACACCAAAGAAACGACTTGAGGCATCGACCAGATTTAACGTGCATCAGCCTAGCTACACAACATCGTGCTCGGACTACAAAATGAAGTTTTTCATATAGAAATTCAGACGAACCAATACAAGATCCAAAAAATATATAATAGACTTTATTATTATTATTATAGATAAGGCGACAGCACTTTGGAGCTGAGATTCAACTTACTGAATAGTCATAATCACTCTTTTGAATTTTTATTGAATGCTCACAAACTCGAAGATACACGCAAAAATGAATTAAGCGCACAGCACAGACATTTAAAACGTCTTGACAGATGGTGAGTCCTCTAATGTTAACACTTTAGAGCTAACTGACGTAATTGGCACTATTTTTCACCTATAATCAAGAAAGAAGGTTCAGTTGACGTTCTTCAATTCATTAGTTCCCTTAAAATTAAGCCAAATTTGATCATTACCTTAAGAATTTTGCCAATGCTGCCCATAACTGTTGCTATTAGTAAAAACTCTTTTCCTAAATTAAAAAATAAAGAATTTAAAAACAATATCTATTTAATATCGTCTTTATGAGTTAGAAATACTAGCCATTGAACATGAATTTAGTAATACATTGGATTTGAAAAAAATTATTCGCGATTTTACAAACAAGAAACTTCGAAAGAGATTAGTTTAATGTAAGCTTAGGTTTTGGGTATTATTATGCTAGTTTTGTTTATTATTTTAAAAGTATATTTAAATTATCTCTCAAAATAGTAAATATTAGTTTCCGTTCGTAAGTTCGTTGTGGGTAGCTAATTAAAAATGTTAGCTTTATTTTTCAATAAAATAATTTTCCAGAAATCTATATAAGTATTGTTGTCTTAATTAAATTAATTTTCCTTTTTCTGGTTAATATGGTTCTTTCATAATTCTGTTTTTCGTTCGAAGCTTGAGGGCTAGTAATTTTTGGGTTCACGTACGGTGACAAAATTGCTTGGGTTCCCTGATTACGCAAAATATATAACATACAAGTAAATTTTAATATTTTATAGCAACAAAAAGTACAACAGTTCTCTCTTCGAAATATGATTTCTGGTTGTGTCATGAATAATTATTTAAGAGAAGAAAATGCTAAAAATTTTATTTTACTCTTATAAGCAAACGAAAGAGGGGACAGGGGAATCTCATTATTTCCCTAATCATTTTAACTTAAGAAGTAGATTCTTTCATAAAAACCCGAAACAACTCATTACTATTGTGGAGAATTTTAGTGCATTATTAAAATATCTACATTTCAATATTTTCCAAAAAAAAAAGGAACAGTATTACTTTCATGTATCGAATATAAAGCTTCAGTTTCCACAGCCATTTTGAATTCGTGATCACAATGTTAATCCTATAGAGTTTCTACTTTCCTTCTCAAATATATTCAATTCATTTAACAGTAGTAAAGTGTATTTGAAAATATTAGCATATTGAAGGTGTTTGAGAGGTTTGCACGGAACTTGCCCTTTTTTTCTTTGATTTTTAGAAAGATTTTCTGATACTTCTTAAATATTCTGGAAGACCCAGAAATGAATCCTTAAAATATGTATAAAAATATTTCCAAAAGTAGGTGATTGTATTGCCTATTAACGTCGCACTGAGAAACATCCAAAAGTAGGAATTCCTCATTTTTCTTTCCAATTCATTTTACCACATTCAAATACAGAAGGATCTATATTTGAGGAAGAAAGCGGAAATTCCACAGGATTGACGTTACGTTCAGGAATTCAAAATTATTAGTAGATCAAAAGTTTTAAAAAAGCCGAAAAATTAATATAAATATAGCACTCTCTCGGTAATGTGGCAGATATCGGACCAGAGCGCCACCGCATTAATGGAAAATCCCTTATAATAGCATGTTTAAACACCCAAAGCTGTATAGTATAGTATACAATAATAGAACAAGCAAATAAAGTATCAAACTGACGAAATAACTAAAACTATAAAAAAAAAATACTGTTTTGTGTAGAGGTTCTTTTCCATTCAGTGGAATAGTGTGGTCTAAAATAATTTTCTGTGTAATAATTTTGCTGTGTAAAAACGCCGGATTATAGAGGGAGTACTGTGTCTTTTTTTTCTTGGCAAAATTCAAAAGTAAATAAATGTAGTATTAAATGAGCTCTCGTTGACTTAAAGAGACTTTTAAAATTTTTTTTTGGAGCTTTTGATTTCAAACTGTATGCTGAAAAGATGTGAAATAAGGAACAAAGGAGGATGGGGAATAATTGACTCTATTTATCGACCCTTAGTGAGTGGAAGGCTTTTAAAGAGTTATAATTTATTTTTATTCGGAGCATTATAAAGGTATCTAATTAGTATTTTGTCTCCAAATTTCACTCTGCATATAGTTTTACGAAAGAAAAATGCAAGCCATAACTTGAAAATCCTTTTTAGAGGCTTTGAGATCTCACAGTAGGCAAAGCATAAAGAATTTTATTGCTGGGTAATTAATCATTAAGAAGGATAATTTTTGTTGAAAACATTTAGTTTATGAAAACAATTTTAGTTAAAGGGACGTAGGTGAAGCATAATGTTTTGTTGTGAAAGTATATTGTGAAGAAATTTCAGTCATGGGTTTAAAAGGGTCACTGTTTCATTAAAAATGGATGATATTATGTTTCATTTTGATGAACTGTATTTTATTTTTAATTAATTTTTTGTATCTCGTTATACGGAAACTATAAATGTTGTATTATAACTTATATAAAAATGTTATACATTTACAAACACAAGTGTCATAAATGGTATATGTTCATTTTTCGTCTTCTGCAAAGGTGATAACGGGTATAGATTTTCTCAAAAAATACTGCGTCAAAAACGTAATTCTCCTTTTTCTTTAAACTTTCTTTTTCATGAAGGTAAATCAAATAAAGGAATAAAAAAATCTTGTTCAAATTGTTCATTGTAGTAACAAAGTATATAAGGTATCAATTTTATCAGCGTTAATGTAGATAAAAATACAATAGTTCTTATTAAAATTACATAAAAAATTTACAAAAAAAAAAGTATTTTCGTTTCTGCTACCAATTTTCTTTGCCAGAAAAATTAAAGAAATGTTACTCTCTCCAGAAGCTTTAACTTAAAAAAAGTTCAAATTGAATAACATTTCTGCACACAGCTTGTTTTGTTGTCCTATCGTATTATAAAAAGTGTTTCGGTTTAGTTTTCGACATTTAATTAAAAAAGGAATTTGATATTCAATTAATTGAATACTAATATATACTTGAATATAATGAATATAAAAGAAATTTAATGTGATGCATGGTTTCCTCATTAAATCAAACAATAAAATGTTTCAAATTTCAGAACTGAAAGTGTAAAATGTATTTTAGCTCTGCTGCCTGATGTGAGTTTTCCAAAATATATGAAATAATTTTTTTTCCTTTTCCGATATTTAAAATGCTTTCATGGTATTTTCTAAATCTCATTTTTTTTCCAGCTTGTTATTTTAATAAACGAGTGTCTGCTTTCATAAATATTGTTTTTAGCTAAATTATATTTGAGAATTATAAATTATATTTGAGTAAAAACTGTTAAAATATGTCATTTAAATAGTTAATATTTCTTAAATATTTTATGTAACAATTAAAATAGTAATTCACTTTATTAAAATTAATCCCCTTTCACTAAAATTTCGATATATATCGAAATTCGCGAGATGGAAGAAGAACACCGAAAATATTTCTTCCCACCTACGTTGAGGTTCCTTTACTGCTTTCGCCCTGCAAAGATTGATCAAGTGCGGTTGTCTGACGTCATTCTGTGCATGTTCTACAAACCGTGACAGAAACGTGTTTGTAGCAACTGGATGACTAATCCGGCAGACGAATTGTCATCCTTCGACGAACGTTACTAGTAAGAAAATTTCTCCATACTCATACACACCCAGTCACTCAGAAATGGAAGAAATAAAAGATTCATTTAGCAGCAAAGAAGAACCTAATTTCTCTTATGATTTGCCTAAAAACGATTCTCCTTTAATGGACTTGGGAGATTTTGAAACTCTAGATAGTTCTTTGAATACATCTAGTGGATTTGGCGCGGATCGAATTCCCGAAAAAGATGTATTTGATGAATCTTTCGAGACTTTGCAGTCTGGATTGACATCTACAACGCGCCCTCTTGTAACCAGTAGCGAGGAAGAAGCATTAGAAACCGGTAAAGGAATTTCCCCATCAATACCTAGTGCTAATTTACTCGATTATGTAAATGTCGAGCAGAGTTCGTCATTGATAGATATTAGTGCCGATACTCGAGTGGAAGATTCTTTCCGCGATCCGGTTCCCGAGCCACAACAACGCAGCGACGGCGACCAGTTATTGATCGAGGACGACAGCAGTCTACGCGCTGACGAATCCGAGCACTCAATAAGTGCAACTGAAAGCAAGAGCTTTTCGCCTGTATCATTTAACAAAGTACACGATTCGGAGTTGGTAGAGACATTGCCAAAAATTAAAGATCCGAAAATAGACTCAAAAACGAAAGCCGAGTCAGATAATTACGAGTCGGGGTATCCTGCGTATGAGACAGCTGCGCAACCTGTAAAAAGCGAGGTCGCCATGGAGGCTGAAAAGGTTGGAAATGCCACCGAGAATAAAGATGAATGTGAATGTCCATTTTCTGCAGGTAAGTTCTTTATATGTGGCTAATTTAATATGCTAAATCTATTAAATGCATCTTAGAGTGAGAAAATGTAATATAAAACGTCGATAGATTACTTATGATAACGACTAGTTATATTACTTTTAGCCATCTAAACCTATCTCATCTTAAATTGTTTTTTATTTTGCTCATAGTATTCCTACTAATTTTAAAACTGTGTGTGTATGATTAATGTTTTAATTAGTATAATGAGTTGCTGTTATTAATAATTCTATGTTTTATGATGTTTCTAATGCAAGTATCAACATGATTGTTTACTCTTAGCGTCTGCAGCGTCTACGTGTTCATGCTTTACTTATTTTGCTGTGACTATTAAATACAATGAGTATTTGCTGTGACTAAAATGCAATAAATTAAGTAATAACATATTTTAAAAAAAGCTTTCTTAATGAAATGGCGAGTTAACTATGTATTTATAAAGCTAATTTGAGCTAATTTTTTATTCATGAAATTAAAATACATTGCTTGCTAATAACTATTAAACAATTAAGTATATTAATCAATTATTTCAGGTGCATGGTTTAATCCTGATAAACTGCATCCTGTTGGTAAGACCATGTTAATTATTTTTGAATTCTCATTTTATTTTAAATCAGAATGAATTTAATGTTACGCATCATTTTTTCTATTTTGAAGATGCAATAACTATTTGATAATCGGTAATCTTTTATTTTTTGAAATTTAAAGTCTTATTTCCGTAATGAAATATTTAATATTATTAAAATGTATACTTAACTTGTATCAAAGTTTTTGTTAAGAAATTAATACCAGTTAATATGTTAATTGTTGTATTTTGTGTACCATCTTAATTTAAATATTTTCTCTCTCAAAATTATGTATTTCGTTGCCAAATTTTTCTTGTATATTTATATATTAGCAACATTAGTGTTGCATTTTAAAATTGTTTAATTTACTTTTTTCTGATTATTCTTAAAATTTTTGTAATTTTATAATAACTAATTTTGTTTTCGGAGTCATCCCTTGTTAATTTTTCTTAATGATCAAATATTTTAAAATTACAATCCCACCTTAATAGCATCTGAACTTATAAATACATATTTTTCTTGCATTTTTCGTACCTCTAGTGTAAAATTTTCTCATTCTAATATTTGTTTAGTGTTTAGTTCTGTCTCCCGTATTACTGATTCATTATTTCCTGATATGTTAAAAAAATGTACCGCTGTTTAGAAATCAGGTTTTTGCTAAATAACATGCACGTTTTGGGTTTCACTAATACTCTTTCATTTATTCACCTATTCTTATTTGTTACCAACCGTATAATATGTTGATTTACTAATCAAGTTAACTACAAAATGTTTAAAATTCACTGTGTGTTAAATTTTGATTTATTTCTTTATATGAGAGGAAATTTTTATTTGTAGTAGGCATTATTGTAAAAGGAAAAGTTACTTATGTTAATTTATTCTGAAGATAAATGTCTAAGGTATAATAATACCTGCTTCTTATGAATAGTATGTATGTACAAGTAAAAATATGTTGATTATACGAGGTAAGTGTGCTTTTTATATTTCTTAACAATTAGTAACTTATTAAAGTTTTTGCTGGTGAATTGTTTAATGAAGTATTATGTGAAAAAAATTATATTCCAATTGTAAAAATTATTAATAGAGAAAGTGGAGGAAATTTTTCTTTCATGAAATTAATTATTTTAAAAATATATATATAATTAAGTTGAATCATCATTGAATTTTATTTCTTTGGTATATTTAGTTGATTCATGTTTTAGATCAATGATTAGAAAAATTATTTCTTATTTATATTTCTATAAAAAAATCTAAATTTTTTTTTTAAAACAGTGTATTGTTAGCATTTCGTAATTTTGTAACATAATTATCAATTTTGACCTAATGCAAATTTCTCTCTTTAGATTAATTTTGATAAAATTACCGGATGCACTTTTCTGTGCTCGATATGTTTTCTTTTTTTTTATTGTGTGGGGTGTACATTTTTAATAATTCATAAATTTACTTTTCTGTTAAAGCGATATTGCTCATTTTGGCACCATATTCTTTAATATTGATTTCTTTCTTTTGGCCCAATACTTGACTTTAATTTTTCCAGACTTTTTTACTTTATTTTTTTTTCTAAAGCTTTCTTTCCTAGCAAGTTCCCTTAGTCATCAAGAAAATTGGCTAAATCTCTAAGTAAGAAGCCAAACCAAGTTAAGAGTTAGTTCAATTTCTTGTGTTAATTTTTACTACTTGGATAGGTGTAGATGTAGTGAAACACATCTACACTTATATTTCAGTTGTCTAATTTTTTGGCTATATATTATGAATTTTTTAAAATTGAAAATTGCTGTGATCTACTTTTAAACATTTAAATTAAATGAAAATATAAATTTAAATGTTTTTTCACTGTTCAAACTTTGTTTTTTGAAATTGGAATACACTTGGATTTCATGAGGCCACACCCAATAATGATGCAAGCAACTATAATGCTCCAAAAATAAACTAAAATCTAATTGTTTAATTTCTTAAAAAATAAAATTCAATATCCATTTAAATATTGTATATAAAAAGAAATATAAACTTTTTTAATGCTTAAGGTATTTTTGTTACTTTATAAATATATTTAAATTAATGATTTTTTAAAATTAATATTGCTTAGTTTCATTTTTTTTAAACTTGTATTGCTTGTAAATTGTTTGTTTTTAATATTAAATTTCATCAGATTGCCTACCATTAATAAACATGTCAGTATTATAATACACAATTCTCTGTAATTGGCTAGCTCTTCTAAAAAAATTTTTTAAATGTGCTGCTTCAGTTTTTTTTAAAAATCTGACTTTTTGGAATTTTGATTTTATTCTTTTTGCAAAGAAGAATTTGTCCTTGCTTAAGTGTAATTCTATTTCAATAAAATTAGCTTATATCTTTCTTGGAGACTTTCTTGGGTACATGTACTTTAAAAACATCAATTACAATTGTGAATGATTCAAACTTAATTTTTTTCGTGGAAAAAAGTCAAATCACCTTGAACTTTTTGCCTTTAAGGCATCACATTGTTAGATTACAATAAGTGTTCTTAGGACTTCCATTAATATTCTGTTTTCTAGCATTGAATGATATTTGTCTTTTTCCTTTTGATTGTAAAAAAATGTTTTGTCTATTTAATTTATTAACTATAAATATTTTAGTAATAACAGAAAGATTGATAATCATTTGAGGAAACATTTTTGTACATTTGGAAGGGGGGCTAATTTGTCTGTGTAGTGATTTTTTTTCACTCATCCTTGATTTTGAATATTTTTATCATAAAAATGTTGCATCCTCTGCTTATTTGATCTACATGTTTATCATAATTACACCATATACTTTCAAGGAAATATTTTTAGATGTATGTATTTATTTTAAAAAGTCGTGAGCATTTTAGTTATAATACATGAAAATATTTGTAATGGAAGTATTTTGCTGATTTTGGAACTTATGGTATGAATAAATACTGTAAAAAATATTGCCGAGAGTACTTGTTCACTCATAAATGGCACTTATAGCATCGAAAATTGTTTGTTTTTAGTAAGCATCTTGACTCATTTGATAGCTGTCTTATTTCCATTGTATGGTTTCATTTTTATTGATTATAACAAGAAACACACATGTATTTATTTATAGAAAAAGCAGAGGGGAAAAAAAGGAATTTCTAACAGTGATTAAACACTTATATTTAAAAGGCTTAACACCAAAAGAGATTAAAACCGAGTTGGATGAAGTTCATGTCATATCTGTCCTTGGGTTTTCAAACTGTTTACAATTGAGCTAATAAGCTTAAATGTGGCCATACATCTACCTAAGATGAACATCGTTGGGAACATCCAGTGAAAGTGACTTTTCCGGAAGGATTGATAAAATCCGTGATATGGTATTGATTGACAAATTAAAATGTGTAAAATAGTTGAGACCACTGGCATATCTCAAAGTACAGTGTTTTCAATTTAGCACAAAAAAAAAAAAAATTGAAAGGGAGAAAAAGGAATCTTTGAAAGATGGGTGCCGCATTAACTGTTAGTGGGAAAATAAACACAATTGTGTGGTTGACTTGGAGACAATTTTGGCACTTTTTCTTCACAATCCTGACAAGTTTCTACATCTATGCATAACTGTGGACAAACATGGATATACTACTACACTCCAGATACAAAGAAAGAGTCAAAACAGTGGTTTTTTTTTTTTCAGCAAACAGGCTCCAAAGAAAGCAAGGATGGTAAAATTGGCCTGCAAGGTGATGGCCACGGTTTTTTGGGATTGCATGGTATCATTAACACCGATTATGTTTTTTTTTTATGAGTTTGAGGGAAAGTTCTGTCGTATTTTAAATAGGCAGGTGATTTTTCTTGTAAATAAAAAAACATCTGGCTAGTGAGTCATTTGGATTTTTTTTGTTCTTTTAGCTGCTGTATATTATAAAAGGAGTCCTTTTATACCGTTCATCATTTACTTGTGATATTTAAAGTGAAAAACATGTCAGTGGATAAAGTGCATTTACGACACTGCATTTTGTATGAATTCCAAAAAGGAAGCAACACATCGGTTGCTTGTAAAAATTTATGTGCGGTATTTGGAAAAGATATTGTAAATGTTCGTACTTGTCAAAGATGGTTTAGCAAATTTCGTTCCGGGGATCTGAGCCTCCAAGAAAGTGATCAATCTGCACGACCATCCAAGATCGATAATGATGTTTTGCGATCAGTGTTGGAAAATAATCCACATTTAACAAGTCAAGAAATTGCAGAAGAGTTTGGCATTCATCATACAACTGTTGGAGATCACATTAAATCTCTTGGGTGTGTGTTAAAGCAAAGTGTTTGGGTTCCACATGAATTAACGATAAAGAATTTGTCTGATCGTGTAAGAATGTGTTCATCACATCTGATTAGACACAATGTAGAACCGTTTTTGGACAAGCTGGTTACTGGAGATGAAAAGTGGATTCTTTACGAGAATATTAAGAGAAAAAAAATCTTACTGCAAACCAGGAACACCATCAGCAACAGTTCCAAAACCAAGTATCCATCAACGAAAAGTACTGCTTCGTTTGTGGTGGGGCAGGAAAGGTCCAGTGTACTACGAGTTGCTGAAACAGGGAAAAACCATTAACATGTATCTGTATTGCAATTAGCTGGATAAATTGAATGCAGCTATCAAAGAAAAAAGGCCAGCATTAGTGTCCAGAAAAGGAATAGTGTTCCACCATGATAATGCTCTACCGCATACTGCAATGGTGACTCAACAAAAACTGAATACATTAGGATGGGAAGTCTTTAGTCACCCACCGTATTCACCTGACATTGCACCATATGATTATTACCTGTTCAGATCTCTGCAAAATTATCTAACTGGAAAAAAATTCTAGTCTTTTGAAAGTGTATCTAAGGCAGAAAGTGTTTCTAAGGCAATATAATTTAACAAATAATCATTGTTTTCTAAATTTTATTTCATTTTTATTAAAAGATTTATTATTATTATTATTGTAGATTATATTGCTTTTATAGAATAACTCCACAAAGCTACAAGTTATTTGCGAAAACTTGACTAAACATGTATTAAATAGATTTATAATTATTGTATTACTGTTAGAGTAATGAATGAGTAATATGTCAAAGAATCAAAATCTTATTTTCTAAAATTGAATATCTATATATTTGAATTTTATATTTCAGTTGCAAAGTATGTCTATTGGCGAGATCCCAAAAAGAGTGGAATAGCATTAGGTGCTTCACTTGTTCTTCTTCTCTCCTTTAAATACTTCTCTGTCATTAGTGTCATAGCATACCTGACTTTGGCTTTATTGAGTGTTACAGTATCTTTCCGAATTTACAAAAATGTTCTACAAGCTGTCCAAAAATCCAATGAAGGACAACCCTTCAAGTAAGTAAAAATTAATGTAATATTGTGTTACAACATTTGTGCCAATAATAATCAGTTTTCATCAGCCCATAAACTGGAAGTAGCCAGAGTAAGAATGGCACAGTATTTCTGAAATTGAACTTAACCACCTGGTATTTTCAATGAAAATAAGTGTTTGAGATTATTAACAAAATGGAGGACCAATATATCATTAAATTCTTACTTTTTTCATTTTTAGACGTGTGGTCTTATAATTTATTAACAGTAATTTTTCATTTTTTCTAATATTTTTCTTGATTTAATCATTTGGCCCATTATTCAAAAGTATTGAAACCTAATTATTATAAATATGTTGTAATATTTTTAATTTGTTTAAATATATTTGGAACATTTATTTCATAATTTGCAAAGTTAAAATAGTCTTATAATTTCTTAACAGACTGTAGAAGTGGCCTTTATGTACATATTCTTTTATATTTTTTGTTGTATTTATTCTGTTCAATGAATCTTAAGTTTCTCAACCATTTTTCCCCCTATTTATTCAAAATGCCAATATTTACTTTTTCTTATATTTTAATTAAAAATTCATTTCATAATTTTGTTTTTATGCTCATGTAATGTGTTAACTTCCTTATCTAACTTTCATAATTACTGCGTGAAACTTATTTATAAAGTAGGAGAAGCAAAATTTTTCATCACTAGAATTTTTGCTTATGTCTAGATTCTCGTCAATGCATTTCCTCGTACTGTTAATTGGTTTGCTTTCTTAATTGTGTTGTTAGTTAAACTTGTCCAATAGACTTTTTTTATTAAGCTTTTTTTCTCTAAAGCCTTGTTAATTTTTTGCAATTCAGCAACTGCTAAATTGCTTTCTTTACAACATATGAATGTCTCATTTCTGTCTACTGAATTTCTGTTATTTCTTCAGAATTGTGAGATATGTTTTAACTACTTGGGAAAATAATTGGATCTTTCTTTAACAATCTCATTTTTTTAGGGAATATTTGGAAATGGACATTGCTTTATCCCAGGATAAAGTCAATCAGACTGTGGAGACTCTCATACATCACTTTAATTGTGTAGCAGCAAAAGTGCGCAGCTTAATTCTTGTGGAAGATCTTGTTGATACTATCAAGGTTTGTGAAAATCATATTAAATGTGAAATAAGTAATTTTGTAACTTCTCAATTATAATTTTTAATGTTTTGAAACAGCTTGGAATTTTGGCTTGGTGTATGACTTATGTTGGGGCTTGGTTTAATGGATTGACTCTTGTCATTTTAGGTAAGATTATTTAATTGCTCTTTTTTTTTTTTTTTTCCAAAATGATAATTAGATATTGTAAGTAATTTATGTATTTATCTGAAACATTTTGAATGCTAGCTGTAAAATAATTCAAGTCTTTTTGATAAATTGTATCTGCTGAACTAAAATTTCTTTTTAAACTCTCTTGGATGTGTGTGTGCGCATGCTGAAAAAATTTGTTTTAGCATTATTTTTTAGAAAAATGTTTTCATTATCTCTGAAAATAAGTGCTGTCATGGCATAGCTAAAAACTTGGCTAGATATAAGTTTTAAAAAAAAACATGCGAATATATATTCCAATGAATATATATTATCATACATTTTTTAAACTAGTTGGTTGTATTTTTAAAAATTTAATGAAGTATATTTTGTTGATTAGAATCTATTTCAAATTTATAATTTTCTTTAATGGAACAAATTTGAAAATAATTCTGTTAACAAAAACTATTCCTTCATTGTCTGAATTTTTTATTTAATTAACTGAAATCCAATTTTTGTTTTATAAAACATCTAAAGAATTAATTTATGTAAAGAGTAATTTAGTGAAATATTGATGTTAAATATTATGTAAAAATTGGTTTTGAAATGGATATTATGAAAGGGACATGTTTGAGTCATAAGTTTTTAATTCTAAGTGCAAGCACTTTGAGAATTGTGATGTAAATGATTTTAATATATGTTCTGATGTGAAATTTCTTTTTTTTTAAATAACTGGGGTGTGAAAAAGAAATTTCAAGACTTCGACTGGAAGTATGGAGGATGGCTTACCTGAATTTTTGAAACAGAATATATTAGATGTAACTAAGGCAGTATGATTTTGAGCATTGTTTTCCAAATGTTGGAAAAGTTCTAAAGATGTATTTTCATTTGAAATACTATTTATTGTATAATAGTATTGATTCTTTTAGATTGCAAATGCTTTTTGGGCAGCTGTTGAAAATATATTGTGTGTTAGAATAAATACATGAAAATAATCTCAGAAGTAGCATGAACAATCATATGGTTACATGAAACAGGATGAAATTGTAATTAATGTTGAAATGATCTTGATAGCAATTATAATATATATGATATATAAATATCCGGGAGCTATTAGAATAACTGTTTATTAATATTGCATTGAAATTTAATTTTATTAATCTTTTTGGTTCAGGACAGCTGATTTGGTAGAGTAACAAACTTTTAACTTATTGAAAGCAGATTTTTTGAGGTCTTGTACTTGATGGCCTTATGGTAGGATGATACACATTAAGTCTGTCAGACTTTCATGAATGGATGTGGAGAGTAGGGTGCTACAGTGGGTATTAACAATTGACAATGATTAAAAATTTAGTCTATTATTTAAGTCTTCATGTTCTTCCATTGCAATGTTTGTTCAAACTTGAAAATTTTAATTCTTGTTATTTCTGTGTTGAAAATATTTTTTCTACACAATCAGACTTTTATATTAATAGAACTTTCTCCTTTCCTCTTAGCAAATATGTATTCAATAGAAAGAGGCTATCCATTTATTCTAAATAGGACAAGTATGCTACTAATATGTGGCATAAATTCACTAGAGGTGGAGACATTTTAGGATACCATAAGAAAAATGTGCATTGATTAAAAATAAAATAAGAATGTAAATTGTAACTGTGTTTTGAAAAGGAATTAAGTAGAATATAGAAGTAAGAGAAACGAGAACCTGAATTCAAAGAAGTAATCACTAAGAAATGCTGATCACAATAAAGTTGTTAGTAGCACTTACCAAGTGCTTTAAAAGAGGAACAAGATTTTATTTTTTCCAAAAAAATAATTCCTTGAAAATTTTTTTTTATTAATAATATTTGAGTTAATTCTTTGGACAGAAACAATTGTATATAAATGGAAATTGAATATCCACATAAAAAATAAAGTACATTGAACATTTCATTAAAAAGATGGGCTTTATGTACGGAACTTAATCATCTTTACCTTTATCTTAAAGAATATATATGCTGCTAAAGCAACTTATTTTTAGGGCTCTAAATTTTGGTAAATTCCGAAAAAATAAATTTATTACTAAAAAACTATAAATTCATAATGAGTTGTGTATATTATGTTGATAATTTCTTCTTTCTCTCTTTTTGAAGTATGAGATTTTTTTAAAAAGAAATATGTGAATGATTGTAACTAAGACTTATTTTTTCCTCTCCAAATTTAGCTGTTGTGTCAGCTTTCACTCTACCAAAAGTGTATGAAACAAACAAAGTAAGAAACTTTAATGTATTAAAAACTAGTTATACCTGCATTGTTAATTTTTTGTATACCTAATAGATTTAATGAAAATGTGAATAGTTTGTAAAAAATTTTAATGTGTACATGTTTTAGAAGAGTTACAAAATATGGAACAGTGTTAAATCATTATTGTAAATATAAATTGTCCATTATGCATCAAAGGTATAAAAACACAACTTTTAAACTAATTTTTTTCCCCGAAGCTACAAGCAATATTTAGCATTTCTGGTCTTAAAAATCGCGTGTTTTAAAAGTTTATAATGTATGAGTAGTTTTTTAAATTGAAAATAAAAATTAATCAATGTGTTAAAATTTTCTTGAAAATGCTGATTTTTTATTATTTATTCACATCTTCAAAAATTTCTTAGTAATTTTACAATGTCTAGTTTTTATCAATTTCATATAAGTGAAATACATACATGTTATTCAGTAAATGTGTTATTTGTTTACTCATATTTTAGAATTAAACCTCAGAATTAAATCTAAACATTATTGATGTTTATATGCACCTCTGGTCAAAAGTAGGTATCGTGATAAGTATATGTCTAATATAGATCTAAAATTTTGAAATGTAAACATCAGTTAATTATAAGTGGTATCATGGTTCATGTTGGTCCATCAAGTTTTAACTGGTAAAGTTTACAACGATAGGTATTTTGTATAAATTAACTTCAATATGAGAAATTCAGGTTTTATGAGAGAAATATGTTAGTTAACTGAAGCAAAACTTTCATTTATCAGGCATCGCTAAACTCAACAAACTAAATCTTTTCATCAGTTTTTGAAACTAGGAATCAAATTTTTTTTAATAATTTTAGCTTTTTGAAAAATACTATTAATGAAGAAATATTGCCTTATTTTGCTAGCCACCCTAGCAAAAGGTTTATCTAAGATATTTATGTAGATTTATTCCATATGGTTGAAAAGGAGAAAAAACTAACCAAAGTCTTGCATTAGGATTGAAGGTTGTTCTATAGCTTTTGTCAATGGCTGAAAATTCGCTACATAAGAGTGTTATCAAAGAAGACTAGGATAGTCCTCTTTGATAACACTTTTACTTTGAATGTCCTGTTTGGAAATTTGAGAGAAAATGGATATTTTTTGCTTCAGGAACAGTAAAAGAAAATTGTATTTAGAAATATCTGATTGAAAATAATAAAGCATCAAAAGAAGAGGCGCTTGCACCTGTGTCTTCGTCCAAATTTCAAAGTTGCGGTGTCACAATGGAATAACGTTTTTGTTGTTACTGTGATAACAATTTTGCACATGTAAAATTCTTTCCTGAATACAAACCAAGTGTTACTGCAAAAAAAAGGTAGTTTTCTTTCCTCAGTTAAATTTTATTCTCCAATATAATATACGGGAGGAGTAGATCTCAATGATAATTGCATTGCTGACTACCTTATAGGAATAAGAGAAAAGACATGGTGGTGGTCATTATTTATCAACATGATCAGCAGAGGGATTGTAAATAGTTTGAAAATTTATAGCATCTCAAATGAATCCATAGTTTCTCATTCAGTTTCAATCGCAATTAGTCCTTGGCTTTATATAGTTTAGTGGAGAAGCTAACTTCTGTTGCCAAATAAATTGCAGGTCCAAGTTCAACCTATGAATAATCTTCCAAAGGAGCTGTTCAGTATGATATAAAGTTTGATATTATTGGTTATATTACATGCAGAGACTGCACATTTAAAAAATGCATTTGCACCTAGGTAGTCTTTAAATTTTACACACTAAAAAAAGTTTTTTTTTAATACTGTATTCCAGGGGTGTAAACTCCCAAAATACCACACTAAAATTTTGTGACTTTTGTTGGTTTTGGCCAAAGGTGCATATACACTTGCATGGTTTTTTTTTTTTTTTTAAAATATTGCATTTGTGCTTTGAGAAGATTACTAGCCAAGATAATAAATCTTGTAATGGGTTAAGGGATTTTAAAATTTATTATTTGTAAAATGTAAACTTGTCTAAATTAAATAACTAAAGTTTTTTGAATAGTAAATTTTAAATACTTTAAAAATTATTAGTTTGATTGATAACCATTTTGAACACTTAAAGTTTAGTTGAAAAAGTGCTTGATTTCAACTTTACACACATAAAACTTCTGAAAATGTTATGTTTGAATTAAAATTTGATTGTTTATCCTAATGTATCTCAGTAGTCATGAAAATTTATATAAGAAGTTATCACAGTATTTGGTTTTATTTCTGTTGTTAATGATATATTTTTTTTATGTATGTATGTATTAAAAGAATTTATTTAACCCTATAAATGCTATCTTTTATATTTTTTCGCTTTGAAATATACTTATGCGAGGTTTTATGAAGGACATGAACAATTTTTGGATAGAAAATAAATTAGTCTCTGAAATCGAAAATTGAATTACTAAGAATGAATTTTTTTTCTTTTATCTGTTTTATAGTGCATGCACTGCTGTTGTGAATTATTCCTTGGAAAATTCTAGATTTGTTTTGTAATTGTCTATTAGAATGTATAATGTAATATAATCTGTAAAATCAGTTTGTTTAAATGTACACTAGTGACCAAAACTATTAAAACCTTTTTAGAAAAGGGAATTTTTGTGGTTTAATGATTCACAATTCTGCTTTGTTGTAGTAATACCATAGAATTATACATTAATGGGAAAAATAATTTAATCAAGGATGTAATACAATAACTTTTATAAAGAAATTTGTATTTGAAAAGTAAGCACTTATTATAAAGCTACTTTAAATACATAGGAAAAATGAAGTTTGAAACTTCTCTCCACAGCAATTTATGCTTTTTTAGTGAACATTATTGAAGGCTTCAGTGTTTGATCTTGTGTATTTCTATTAAACATTTTCAGCATTTAAAATTGTTCTGGTTATGCAAATTTTGCAGATATTTTTGCTGACATACAACACCAGATCGTAACATTAAATGGGTGTATAACTAGATTTTATGTAAACTGGATGCAGATAATATTTACTTTTTATCTGAACCTATTTTAATGAAATCACTACTGAACAGTTTTTTTGCAGATATTTTTGCTGACATGCAGCACCAAATTGTAACACTAAATGGGTGTATAACTGTAAATGTTATGTAAACTGGATGCAGAAAATCTCCACTTTTTATCTTAACCTATTTTAATGGAATCTACTAAACAGTTTTTTCTCTGGTTTCATTGCCCCAAATAATATTTTCCCATTGTTATGCTGTCCTGGCAACTTGTGTTTTATTCCAGTTAAATCTTTTCAATATTTGAGAGATAAAATTGGCTTTTTACTTAGAAGTCTATCAATAAGACCTACCTCAGAGAGCTCGTCTTCTTTAGATGAGTATGAGCTCCAGACATCAGAGGTGTATAACTTCTTTTTCCACTTCTCTCAAAAATCAAGATCAAGATTTCTCAAAAGATCTATTCTCTAAGATCAAGATTTCTCAAAAAGACTCAGTTTTGGGTACTAGTGTATATTCTTGTTCTGTAATATATGAAGTCAAATAATGAAATATATTATACAGCATATTAATTGATGCATAAAATTTATATAATGTGTGTCTTTATTATTGCATGGTGGCCGTGGTAGCATAGTGGTCATGGTTTCGGATTTGTGACCGGCAGTTTTCTTTCAGTCGCTGGGGCTGATGCATGTTAAATCTGTCTGGGCCCAAAGTCCTCCTTTTGGCATGGTGTGGAAGTTAGTAGAGAGGGTGCCATTTCAGGTGTCGTCCTCGTCACTTGACCAAGGTTCAAATTTACGAGATCCATCACCAATAGCCCACATGTTGCTTCTAGTGTGACGTTAATAAAAACTTAAACTAAAACTAAACTTTATTTTTGCATAATGCCAAAGTTTAGTTTTTTAAAAATTAAAGATGAAGATTGAATTGTATATTTTCAAATTAGTTTGAGAAGCAGTTTATATATATGTATTTTTTCATTTTAGGCCCAGATTGATGTATATGCTGAATTGGTTCGCACAAAGGGCAAGGAAGTTATCGAAATGTGAGTGTTAAATAATATAAAATCCAATTCTTTTTTCTTCTTTTGTGATGTAATTTTTATATAATTTGTAATTTAAAAAAATATATATACTTAAAATTCTTTTAAATTTTAAAGTAGTTGTTATATTTTATATGTTTTCTCTCTTTTAATAGGGTAAATGCCAAAATGCCTATGGGCAAGAAGAAAAAAGAGCAGTAAACATATTTACCATTCCTTCATTATTTCTTTTTATAATTGAGGCTGAAAAAAAAGACTTGCATGTTATGTACTTATGTGAAGACCATGCTTAATAAAGTGTTGTAACTAGCCACTTTTTGTAGGTAGATGTATTGGACACCTTTTTTTATTTCCCCTGCACTTACGAATTTAATATTACATATTTAAACAATGTTTGTAATTTTTTTAAATGTAAATGCAAGGAAAATTTATATACTAGTAAATGCTATTTGTGGTTCAATATTTTGAAGTTCTTTAATATAGTCCTGTTGTCCATTTTCAAGATTAGTGATTTATTATTGTGATACGCAACCAGTTGTGATTTAAGTGTTGATTTTTGTGTATATCAATGTATTCCAATTTCACACACTATAAGCTCTTGTAAAAGCTTGTTTCTTTATTGCTTAATATGTTGCCATTTCAGGAATTCTCAGCTTGTTAACTGTTTATTATAAATTTTTGTCTAAGCATGTTAAACTTATTGTAGAGATCCTTAACAATTAAATAAAGTTGGCTTGTTATACACTTCGAATGAAATTGTCTTTTTTTTTCATTCATATTTATGTATTACAGTTAAATACAGATACATTAATTTCATATTATACTTGAAGACAAGATTTATTACATACTATAACTGTAGTGGAATCTTTATTTCATCAATTTTTCACAGCTTAGATAAAATAATTTATTTTAAAAAGACAAATATTTTTAGATAATTTTTGAGTCAATTCTAAATATAACAGTTTAATAGCTTCACAATGTTAAAAATGTTCATGTGTATTTCCCAAACATTGTCAAAAATTTATAAACACATATTTTTATAAATATGAGGACATTATCTTGAACCTATTGCCTAATAATATTTCATTTGAGAGCAAGTTCTATAGTAAGTCATGTGGAGTAATTGGAAGTTTCCAGTATGAGTTAATCAAATATGAATTTCAGTTTTTATATAAACTGAGATTATGAACTCAAGAGTATAGGATTTCAATTGTCTTGTCTCGTTTATTAATTTTACAAGGACAGCATGCTCAAAGTCAGTTTTATTTGGAATAACAGAGTATAATAAAGAATGAAACTATCATGTAGTTATATATATCCTTTTTTGTTTTAAAAAAAATCATTTATTCTCCAGGGGGAAAAAATTGGTATAATATAGTACATATGTTATTTTTGAGGATCTATGAAATAAATTATCTAAAATGTAATACTGTAGGTGAGACAATTAGCTGTTTACTTAGAAAGTGCCCTAACTCCATTTGTTTTATAATCAAGTTATTAAAGAAAACATGATATATAATTTTGTTTTCCTAAGAGAGTAATAATTTACCAACTCGGCATAATACACATTGTTCCAAAAATGCTTTTGATAGTTGGAAATTGATTTGAGCTATTTTCAAAATTAATAAAATATTGTTTTTAATAATTATCAAAGCATAAATCTAAGGAGGAAAAAATAAAATTCACTTGAAATAAAGAGAAATATTTATGGTTTTGTCTGATATTTTCAGCCAATGGGAAGAATCTATAGTGGTATCTATGGGCAGAAGGGTAGCTGGTGATTTGTTGCCCTTGTCGGTTGTCTGTGAGCAGATCTCTCCCAAAGTGAAAGTGTATTTAGTGATTGCATTGGGAATGAAAGTGCTGCAAATATTCGAACAATTTTGTGCCATCTTAATTTTGTGTTAAATTGATCAGATTTGCTGTGGAAACTTTCAATGTGATCATTTAGAGTGATAAGAATAAATTATGTCTTAAAATCTGTTTTAGAGTGGCAAAACAATAAAGGCCTAACTTGCTTCTGCTTGACTGTACTAGAACCTGGAGTTTTAGTAAGGTATGCACCGGACAGCAGAACAAATTCTTTACCTTTCTTATGTATTAAACCTGGAATTGTTTGAACAACTGAGGAATTTCAATTTATCAACTTCTCTTTGAAAGAGATTCACAATGCTATATTGATAAGATTTTTCCGTATTTGAATTTTTAGTTATATCTCTATCTACTTGATGTCTTCTTTGAGAAACAGATTTGAAATTAGAGTAATTCTAATATTAAATTTTCTTTTCTACTTTACTTAGTAACATCAATTATTTACCTCGCAGTTTTCTTATTGATACATCAATCTGTGAGCTTTTTCTCTGAGGTCTTTCCATATTGAGTCGATCAACCACTTGCCCACAAGTCTTGTTTTAGATCTCTACTCAAAGTTTGTTTTTAGAATTGACTAGGTTACTTTTCTATCTGTAGTGTATGGCCGCAATAGCCTAGTGGTCAAGGTTTCGGATTTGTTGTTGCGGGTTCAATCCTTGGCCGCTAAAGACCCACCATGTAGCTAGAGCTGATGTACGTTAAATCGGTCGGGGCCCAAAGTCCTTCTGTTGGTGTGGAAGTTGGGAGAGGGGGTGCTAGCTCAGATGTCATGACCGAGGTTCAAAATTACGAGGTCTGTCGCCAATAGCCCTTGTGCTGCTTCTAGTGCACTGTTAATAAAAACGGAACTAAAATTCATCTGTAGGGAGAAACTGACAGTCAACTATTTGATAAATAGTCACATATGAATGCTTGCTTCTTAGATGGCAGGAATGATGCTGATATTCTTGTCTCCTCCATTGTGAAAGATTTGGTTTATGCTTGTGGTACAAATGATGAGTAGTAAATTTTATGAGAAGTGAGATGTTTGATGATTAGTCTATTATGTGTGAAGGAAATTGTTGATACCTGAAAACTCCATTTCAATAATGTGTCCAGTCACATTTTGCAAATTGTGAGCAAAATCTGACTGAATGCAACACTGCCCGAACCAATTGATATTCCAAATCTGGCTTCTTCTGACTCCTTTTTGTTCCCTGGAATAAAAAAAAGGCTAAAGACATTATTTCAGGACAGTTGATGTTGTTCAATGGGGTGCCTGAACAATTCTACAATTGCTGATTTTTAGGATTCACATAAAAACTGGAAGTGATGTATTGATATAGAAGAGGATAATATTTTAAAAATTATTAACTTGCTGTATGTTAATTTTGAACTAATGTTTTTTTTGTGACTTCAGTCCTGATACTTATGGACAAACCTTGTGTACAGTTTTATAAAATTTTAAAATATCACCTTCACTTTTTAAGAAATGTTGCATTTAAATGTATATTTTAGCATTTTTTGATTCATTCCTCTCCAGTTTGTGTACGCAAGAGGGGTTTTAAATAGTTATGGTAAGTAATATAAATACATCTTGTAGTGTTGTGATTGGCCTTGCTTCTTTCCACTTTTTATTAAAATTTCTTCATTTCCCATACTATGGTTGAATTTCCAGAGTTTTGAATAGCACATCATCATTCATTGATATTTTATAGAACATTTTGTATACTTTGGTTTTCATAAGTTGCATGTAATATTTTTAACAAATTTATACATTTTCTTGCTTACTAAAAATCACATCCTTTAAAGGCCCAGACAAAGTGGTATCCTCTCATGTAATTTAGAATAGTTTTTTTTTTTCTTTCGACATTTTATGATTTCTTAAAGCTGTTGGAAGTTTTTTCTTGACTTCATTTCTACGATTCTAAAGTCTATCATTGACTCATTGGACAAATTTTAACCATACATCATTGCTATATATATATTCCTATTCTATTTGCTGTAATGTGCTTTTCGTTCCCAAGATTTTTTAGATGTTTCCAAGACGCTTCCTGTGAACCTTTTAGATGCAAATGGTTTTATCTCGAGAATGCCTGTAAATATTACTATCATGGAGGTTATGAAAACCGTGATTTAAAATGTACAAACTATGCATAAGTGTTTCATGCAACTTAAGTAGTTAATTTTGGTATGGCAATTGCTTTTTGTAAGTCGATAGAAAACACAAAGTAGTGATCAGGGTTATGAAATGCCTAATCTTTTACTTGTCTGAATAATTTTCTTGTAAATTCTGTCTGTCTTAATTGGTATTTGGATAGGAAGATGCCAGGGATATCGAATATCATATTCATCATTTGACAGAGGTTCAAAATTATGAGGTCCATTCATTTTCATTTGAACTGGTTTTGGTCAACTGTCTTCTTTATATTTAGATAGGGGTATAAACAATTTCAGTTTGGAATGTGGGATCTAGTATAATGAGATTCAGAATGAGAAAAACTTTGAATGCAATTATCGAGTGATCGTGGTTGCATTCAAAGTAGCAAGCATGCTACCCGCCGTGTAGCATGCTTGCTACACGGCGGGTCTCCGTCATTGCCACTGGAGACCCGCCGTGTAGCATGCTTATGCACTTTAAATCTGTTGAGGCTCCAAATTCTACCATTGGTATGGTGAGGAAGTTTGGAAGAATCAGGTGTCAGCTCAAGTATTCTCCATGATACTTAATCGAGAATCATGATTATGAAGTTCGTCGCTAATTGCCCTAATGATGCAACTAAGTGCTACATTAAACAATGAATGCGATTGCGAACAAATTTTTCCTTTTACTGATATCTGTTTGAGCCAAATATATTGTATTTTCAAATTTTAAAGTAAATTTTAACTGTCTTTCATCAAATAATACTATTTTAATAATAAATCGTGATAAATCTTATCTTAAAATTTTCTTACTGCATAGTATACATTATATCTGTTTTAAATTTTTGAAAGAGGTCTTAGGCCACATAAAACAAAAAATTAACACTGTATTAACTAGTTAATTTTTTTTAAAAAAATCTTGATTTTTAACTCTTGTAAGGGGCACCTCTATATAAGGAACAAAATGTGTGGTCCAGTGGATGTACATTACTGGGGAGAACTAAATTTATATAAGTAGAAGTTGCTTCAAAATATAAATATTAAAATAGCCCCCCTTCCTTATTTTTTTATTTTAAAAAAAATTCCCTTTTAAAATTAACGGCTCGTGATTTCTTTTCAGTGCAGCCTTCAGGGATGTATCTTTAAGTAGGTACATCAATCATGACCCTGAGGCACCTTAGTGATATTTTTCTTTTCCATATGTGTTTCTTTAGTAATGAATAAAATGATAGCGTAACTAATGATAGAGTAAAATGGATACTTCGCTTAACTGGTGGCTATTCGATGATTCAGTCCTTGTCAGGAACCATTAAGAACAATATTCAAACGGAATACTAAAAGGGGAGAAAAAAGTATCAAAACATGATTCTTAACTATTTAAAACCCTCGGAGGCTTACCTTCTTCAGGTAGGTACGGACATTATAACTCCGAGACACCTTAGTGATCTTTTTCTTTCGCATGGGGTCAGGGTCGGTCATCTGGGAGGTGCGGGGGGGGGGGTTAATGGAGCAAGAGCCGGGAGGTGCGGCGGATGCTATGTACCGAGGCCCCAACATGATCAAGAACTAAAATGATGTACTCTTGCACATGAAAACTTGACAATATTCCTATTTTATCGTTAGCATTATTATTGTACATTTCCGAATTTCGACAATCTTCAAACTAATTCTTGATTATGTGAATGTTAATTTTTTGTTCTTTGATTCGGGGAACCTCCGAGTATCCCCACCAAAACTAAACTGAGGCAAGCATGTGTGCAGAACACTTAAAATGCACTTGCTATGTTAAGCATCGAAAAAGAAATTGCAAAAAATTATATATTTTTTAAGTAATTAATGTATTAGCAAATACAAAATCATGCATCAATTAAAATGCATTAGTAATATATGTACGTGTTTGTAATTTTTTTTTTTACTTTACAAAAAAATTTAAGACCCAAGTGGTTTCTTGCAACCGGTAACCTTTGTAGAAAAAACCGATTCTGCATGGGGTTCACTGTCTATGGTAAATACGGGTAACGCGCCATCGGGATACTTTAGATATCTTTTTCTATTTTCGATCCTCCTTGTAAACCATTTTTAATCCTCCCTCCTTTTTTTTTTTCTCTTCAAACGTCTTGATCACTCTTAAATCTTGTTTGACGCAGCATGGCCTGATCCGACTCTTGCGCCATTCAACTCCACCATCACTCACTCTAACCATTTTAAATTTCTGTTTCTTTTGGAACCTGGCAACGAGCTGAAGTCCTGCCAGTTTACTGCTGCGTGGTCTGAGAATTCGAGTGAAGCCACGAAATATGGGAGACACTTGCGATCAAAAACACTGGAATTTTAATAAGGAAAAATTGAATGTATTCATTGTGTGAAAATATTTAAAAACAAGTAATTGCTTTAACAAAAAGGACTTGAAGATATGTCTTTATTTAAGAATTTTTATGGTTCAACAATTTGGATAGCGAAAAATTAAAATCCGGTGAAGAATCAAACCTTGTATGAGTGATAAAAGTGAAAGCAAGCAACTGGGAAAATCACCATTTTATTCGTTTCCATATGACTAATCAACGGATGTAAATTATAAGATACATCTCCTTTGTTTTGAAAGGGTTGAGTGTGAAATAGAGTTACAGGCGGAAACTACTTTGGTTCACTCAATTTGCCAGATAGAATAGTGAACTCCAAAAATTTTGGAGTTAATATTATTTCTTGGAGGAAAATGCACTGGGCTATGTTGTTACAGACATTGCCTCACACATGTCGACATTGTTCAGGAATTTTTACAAAAATGAAAATGCTGGTCATTCAGACATTTTGTTTATATTCTACATTGTATATAAGCAACGTGCAGGGGGAAATACTCCAATACGTGCAATATTATGTAATTAAAATTATGCGAAATTCGTCGCAAAGCGTTCAGTTCGCAGATATTTTTGGCACTTGACGAAGGAACAACTTCTCACTGTACTCCCCTTTCTCGTTCATTTTTCCCAGGTGCCGCTGAAGACCTGTCGGAAGTCCCAAGTCGTTCTTTGGCGTAGTGAGGAAGTTTGGAGAGGGAGGTACCCGCTCGGGTGTCGTCCTTGACACTTGACCGAGGTTCCGTCGCCCTCGTGTTATTAGTAGGAGAGGGGAGGGGTGCCAGCTCAGGTGTCGTCCTCGTCACTTGACCGTGGTTCAAAATTACGAGGTCCGTCGCTAATAGCCCTCGTGTTGCTTTTAGTGCGACGTTAATAAAAAACTAAACTAAACCTCATGTTATTAGCGACCGAGGTTCCGTCACCGTATAATTGCAACGTTAATAAACTATCAAATCAGAATCTCATTCATTTTTTTTAGATCGATGACTGTTAAGGAGCCCCATATGAAGAATTCTAATTTTTTTCTAGTAATAAAAGTAATGTGCACTTTTAAAACCCTTGTCTGGCAATGGATGAGTAGCCAAGCTTGCAAATATATTTTCGCTGTTGAAAAGTGAGTTAAACATAACCTATAAGGGAGTGTTTGCACGACGAAGCAAAATGTAAGCTTTGAAAATAATTACTGTAGCAAACGTAATTAGCTGAAGATCTGAAAATGTTTTAAAATTTTAAAGAATGTTTGAGAGAAGGATTAGCCAACCTGGCAAGTGGTAACCGTTTTACAACAATGCTTGTATTCATTTAATTTTTAGGTCGTAATTACTGAGAAAATGAAGTTTTCAGGTTTGGAAGTTTTAGGATAATAGATGAATATTTGCAGCAAAAACACTACAGATATAAATTGAAGCATGAATGAAAAATAAAGTCTCAAAGATTATCCGATTTTTGTCTCGAAGCTAAATTCCAATCAGCCTTATCGAAAACTCATTTTTGGATCACCATAAGAAGTGAATACCTATTGCTGAGCAAAAAAAAAAAAAAAAAATGTTTCAATTTTCAACAACATATGTATGAGAAAATATATTTCCATATAATAGTAGTTAAAAAACTTCTTACTAAACTCAGCTAGAAACAAATACGTTTCTCCGTCTTGCAGTAACATCATCGCATTTCTTTACCTTGTTCTTCAAGACAGAAATTAAAATTAGACGATAGATGAAAAAGTAACCTCTCCTGAAAGTTGGAAAAAGTATCCGAGCGTGTATAATGGAATCAAGAACAAAAATATTAATTATTCCATTAAAATCAATTGGAATACAGAAATTTTTGGTCGGTTCTTACTTTCTGTGGCATTTTTTTGCTGCTGGCTCAAGTGTTTCTGTCATTTTGTCTAAAACGAAAATCCAGCAGTGGTGTGGGTCACGCGTTCAAGACCGGCATTATTTCTGTCGAGTTGTGGGTACGGTGCGAGTTCAGGGTCAATAATAATTCGAGATAAAAACCAACGTTTTTAAATGGTGGCGAAGTTTATTTAAAAAAAATTATTGAAATATTAGTTAAAACTTTGTAAAAAAAACCTCAATTCTCTGTCGTCTTTAAGTTCACTCTCTCTACGTAATTCAATATATCTTACATAGATTTCACCACCTTATTACACAAACTACGTTATTAAAAAAAAATATTGAAATATTAGTTAAAACTTGTCGCAAATGTCTAAATATAGCATAGTTAAACGAGTAAGAACGATTCCCAAAGTTTCAGAGGTCTAGCTTGATGGGAAGTTGGTTAAATTAACGATCGAAAATTCAATGACACACACACACACACCAAGTGAAATACAGAAAAACGTTGTAAAAAACCTGTCGCGTAGTGAGGGTGATGCATGTTAAATCTGTCGTGGCTGCATGCTCTCACGTTGGAGAGTGGGGAGCCAGCTTAGATATTCTTGTCACTACTTCAAGGCTTGTAATTATGAGGTTCTTCTCCAATAGTTGTTACGACTTTAATAAACAATCAATCCTCGTCAATTTATCCTGGTTCAAAATGACGAGATGGATAGCAATAGCCCTCGCTTCTAAGAGCACCGTTAATAAACAATTAAACCGACAGAGCTCACTTCCTCACTCATCGGTGGTCTGACTGCTTCATCAGGCAGAAAAAACTCAAGCACGCGCAGTTAGATCGCCTACGTACGTGCCCTAAACTACATTATTTGTATACTTACAAAAAAATTACAGTTAACACTTCGATCAATAACTCCCGAGTCTAAAATTGAAAACAACATTTTTTTTGCAAATTTTTTTTTTTATTCATCAACATAATGCCAATTATCATCTTTAGTAGATAACTGTTCCAACTGCTAAGCCCAAATCTTTTCCAATTTTTTTTTTTTTTTCTGCAAGAAATCTTTTTTCATGAGTAAATAGCGATAAACATTTGAATCACATCCACTGTTGTTGCTTGTTCCATCGATAACGTATGCACCCACTTGAAAAACTTTTCTAATTCTTCAAAAAACCTTTTCCTGAACTGATCGTCTAAAATTTTGACACGTTTCGCCAGTTGGTACTCTAGAAAGACCTGGTTACCAGTTTGCCATGAGCTACCCCAAGTATTCCCTTTGAGTTATTGATCGATGTGTTATTAATTCATCAACATATCTGTGTGTGAATTTGTTCTTTTTTCAGAATTAATAAACAAAATAAATAGAATCTAGTTTATATGTGGCATTTTAATTTTCAATTTGATCGAAAACCTTGCGATCGTAAATATCTTCAGATAGAAAGGTTAACAAATGGCCTTTTGCTTTGAACGAATAACTATCAAATTAATTTAAATTTAATGTTTAAATTTTTGTAATCAATAAAAAAATTACTGCAGTAGATTATTGGTACTAATCAATCTACTTCAAATAGCATAAAAAAAGTTTTACAATTTTTTCAATGAAATAATGCAACAAAAAAAATAGTGATATTTAATTGAGATATAGTCAGAGTAAAAGCTTTTTTCTTTTTCCGAAAATTCTGAAAGCATATTTGTTGACGATGGAATTCTGCCAGAATTATGAGAGCAATACGTAACTAGAACGGCATACTAG